>WBMZ01005573.1:0-273378 GCA_013400975.1 Atrichornis clamosus
GGTTTTCTTGGGAGATTTCCCCGTCTCCTCCTGACGTCAGCCCCGTCCCAGGGTGCCGCAGACGGGGGAGGGCCGGGGGCAGGGCAGCCCGCACCGGGAGACCGGCGGCGCCGGCCGCCCCGCACCTCCGTCCTGCCGCCGAAGGCATTCCCGGGCCCGGCCCCCCCACCCGGCCGGCGGCTCCCGCCCGGCCGAGCCTCCCTCGGGGGTCGGCTTCGTGCTCCTGGTTACACGGCCCCTGCCCTCTTCATTTCCTCCCGGTTGGGGCTCTTGTCAGAGGGGGCAGGGACAAGGAATGGCCCCTTTTTCTTCCTTTTTTTTTTTTTCCCCCTGAAAAACTTCCCTGTTTCAGGACCTCAGTGTGGAAGTGGGTGCAGAGCGCCGAGCACCCCGGGCAAGGCAGTGAACAGCCCTTAGAGCTGCTCGGGCTGCAGGATGCAGGACTCTGGGAGATGCTTGCCTGGGTGATACAGACACACTGAGCTCACTGCTTCTCCCCAGGCCCTTGGTCCACTTTAATTTTCCAGGGATGCTTCTGGAGTTCCAGACACTTCACTTCTCATACCTGTAAGTTTCCCTCTCAAGAGAAAACCACAAAAGTCGTGCAGTGACCAAGCAGACACAGCAGCAGGGACGTGCCTTGCGCTGTCCTAAGTAGAGCGGGTCACACACTCATACACACACAGGATCTAACTGCAGCTGAAAACCAAGGACAACGAATATGGAATGGATCAGAAAGATAAATAGCATAAAATCAGGAACAGTCCAGTCCCACACTTGCCATTTGTTATAGAGAGAAGAAGTAAATGGGATTCACATGTCGAGCATTAGCTGGTTGTTAGTCTGTAAGATAATATTAACTTCAGTGCTCGCTGGTTTACTCCAGTTTTCCAAAGGCAGTTCCAGGAGGCGCCCAGCCTGTAATTTAGGATGGCACATACTGTGTGAAAGAGGCTTTGGCACTGGGGCCTACCAGCACATCAAGGTGATATTAACATAATAAAACTTTTGGAGAGGGAGTAGGAGCTCATAAATTAATGCATTCTACTGTTTTAATGCTGGGAGCTAACAATGTGTTTCCTGTGCAGCTGATCATCCCCGCTGCAGCCTAACAGCTGTTTTAAAGGTGCTGTGAAACTGAAGAGAGGGAAGATGATTGTCTTTAAATCAATGTTTAATGATGTGTTATTAGGAGAAAAGTCTTCCTCCAGCAGATGTTTACATGTTGAGGATGGAGGGGAGCTTCCCAGGCTGCCTGCCTGCTGGGGAAGCTGGGGAGACCCCCCATGTCCCACCAGTCTTGCAGATGGCCCAGCACTTGGGCACAACTCGCTTGGCACCAGGAGAGGCTTTGCCCAGGTCTTTGGGTGGGTGCTGAAGAAATTCCTCTGGGATGTTGAATAGTTGCAAGGAGGAATGTTGGACTAGAGGACCTCCAGTGGTTCCTTCCAACTGTGTGCAACCTGTGATTCTGATTCTGTGAAGGTTTTCAAGTAATTTGAGTCAAAGCTATTAGCAGGTGAATAGGGCAAATAGTGAGAACATCCTGCCCGTGTTCAGCGTAGGTCATGGCTGGCAAGATCCTTCCTCCATAAAGATCAGATATGGATGATGGAGTATCCCCCAGCTCAGGAGCCTCTTTCTGGAAGGACAAGCTCAGAGTGATCCCCCTTTTAGAGCGGATTGAAAGAGCTCTGGAGAGTCAAAGACCCCCCCAGAAGGAAATCTGGGCTGCAAGGGCAGATTACATAGAGATTCCATCCCTGCTAGTCTAAGAGACAGTCCTTGCTGAATATGTATTATGGGTTGGAAGCCTGACTGATCTCCACAGTCATAGAAGTCAGTCAGACTGAGACACCTCTGAACAGGCACTAACAGCAAGCTCCAGGTACCAGGAAAACGTGTAGCTTTGAGGCAAGATGTAGGAGTGAACTTCAAGATATGGTGCCTAAAATTAGGTGGAAATAGAAGCTGTCAGTGTAAATCTTCTTGTAGGTGACTAAGTCATGTTATTTCCTTCGTGCTTAATCCAGAGGTGGATTAATTAGTCTCAGTGTCTGTTTTTCAGCTTCCAGAATAAAAGATGGCCATTGAAAAGCTTCTACCTCAGAGAAGATATCAGATGGGTTCAGGTACCAACAACACACTGGGGCTTGTGCCCAAAAGGCACCGAGGAGCATCCAGCGATGCAGCGGGTTGGGAGGGAAGAGCACCTTGCCACCAGGAAATGCTCCTGCCTGGTGCCAACCTGCCAACCAAACCAGCATCAAATCATCTCCAAACCAGTTTCCAAAAGTATTGTTTCCACAGCCAAGCTCGTATTCTGCGTGATGGTGGCACAGATTGTTCCAACACAAACAGAAGAACCCTTTGCAATTGCTTTTTCATATCATCACAAACATTCATTAAAAGAATGTCTCTCTGTATTTCCAAATATAGTGAAGAAATGACTCTTCAAGCTTACCCGTTCTTTCATTTGCAGCCTTCCCTGTTAGTGCATCCTTGGAATAGAGTCTAAAAGGCTGCGCTGCTTCTTTGGGAGAAACTGGGATGTTTGGAACATGACTGGATTGTAACATTTCTAAACTTCCCAGAAGAGGCAAATTGCAAAGGAATAAGCTTCTTTCTGTACACGCACATTTGTTTTGAAGCCAAATGGAAAGGAGAGCTCAGAAAAAGAAATGACAAATTGTTTGGAAAATATTGTCCTTCCCAAGGCAGACCTAACCATACGGGGGGAAGGGAGTCAATAATGAAATTTTCCCTTCATATATGAGTCCAGCAGCCCTCCCATTCACTCCGCTGGGAGCTTTGTGTGAGTCAGGCATGCAAGATCATCCATTCAGGGCAATATTTCCAGCACTTCAGTTCCCTCCCTGCTTCACTCCTATTCCCCACTGAAAGAAGTCTACGTCTCAGATATACGGGGAAGAGCAGCAGGATGAGACCCAGTGCTGTCCCTGTTTCTCCCTAACCTCATCCACAGCCCAACATCACTGATGGAAAAGGCATCAATCATGAAAGGCAGAGAAGCTCTGACACTTAAAAATATATATCCATGAGTTTATGCAAGGAAAATTAAATATGAGGACTGGGAGAAGTTCTATTTCCAGCCCTGCCCAGTCTCCTGATGTGATTCCAGCAAGTTGTATGAGGTTTATGTGCCTGCAACCAGCTATGCTGACCTCCTGCCAGGACATGGGCAGATTAAAGCAGGAAAATGTGTCGGACAAATGGAGGAAGCTATACAAGAGCAGAGTTTATTGGCATTTTGGTCATGCTTGTGGAAGGCTCTTGTAGCTGCACTGGATCAATAATCTTAGACCCAAATCCTTTGGGGAAAAAATGAGGTGTGCATCACTGCCTTGTGGCTAAATGGAAACAGAGAAAATACTTGTGGCAAGAAAATCCCTTCACTCCTTTTAAGTCACTGAATTTATCACCATCGCCATCTTTAAGTAATAAACAAACGTGATATTTATGCATCCCCAACTACTAATAGTGACAGTTATGCAACAACAACAAAAAAACTGCAGCAATTGTGTAGTCAGCAATTAGCAGAAGGCAGAGCCTTGAAAGATGTTGGGAAAGAGGTTTCTTTTGTGCGTGTGGTTGTGTTTATTCCCTGGTGACATGCTGCTAACAAGCTGCAAACCAAGGATCACCCACAACAAACAGAAACAAACAAACAAAGTTTTGTAGAGGGTGGTAATACTTAGCTTAATTCTCTTTAAAAATAATTATAGCCCTGTTTGTGACAACTAGAAAGGCCACATTTACTCCAATAAAACTGCTTGTTATTCTTCAGGAATCACATTTGGAGATGTTTCCTTATACAGTTTAGATGTTAATGGGAGTAGATCTCAATCAATGAAATATTGATGCATTTCTCACCTTTGCACTTGCAGGATTTTTGATTCTGCATCTTGGGGTCAGCTGTTCACTTGCTGGTGAAATCGCAACACATTTAATGACATTCGAGAGATCTGTCTGCCAGGGACTGACCGCCAAACAACAGAGTCTTGGGGATTTGAGCATTAGCGAAAAGTTACTTAGGGTCTAGTCATCGATCCAAGCGTCTCTACTACAGTTTGTCCCATACATTATAGACTTTGGGGAAAGTGATAAATGGCCCATATACCTTCAAACCAGCACACGTGCCTCCTGTGCTCTCACAAGGTAGTTGTGGCATCTGACTCGAAATACTCTGCTGTGCTTAGCATCGCTCATCTCTGCTTGGGCAGCACAGCAGTGTCTCAGCTCTGCACTATCTGAATGTAACACTGGGTCTGAATGTGCCATGTATTAGACCTTGGCATTTACTCAAACCAGCTTCTTAGGCCTTGCCAGGAAATAACCCCATGCAGGTATAATATAGATACGTGAGCCTACCTTTTGTTGAGATCCATTTATTTTTGGTTGTAAGAGGGACTGAGCTTATACTCACAGGTAAATTTTTGCTCATTCCTGAAGAGATGGCTGAGGGCAGAGGTGTGCGGTATAATACCTGTCACAGGGTATGCTTTTTATTCCTTTCTCTTTCCCAGAGATTGGCTTTGGGCCAAGGTGAGAGGAAGGAGAGGCGACTTTGGCCCAGCCATTCATGATTCCTGAAGTTAAATAGTGGAACAAGACCAGGACCTCCTCCAATCAAGCCCCATGGGATCTTCTCTGTCTTATATTATTATTGCTGTATCTATTAAGATTAATGCCTTCCAAGGCCGTTCTAAAACTATTTAAGTGCCTGATGATCCATCTGAAACTCATCCCCAGTCTGTGCACAGGTCCCAGACGTTAATGTTTTTGGGTGACCACGCTGGCTTGTGGGTGGAAATGAGGTAAAAGCACGTTATTTGGCAGGAGACATAGATCGGATGGAGCTTTCTGGCAGCAGACACAGGGCCTCATACAAATGAAAACTGATGGCTTAATATTTTGTTATATTTTGTTACATTTTCCCCACCAGAGTTATTGTGTCCTAATTGCAGGGATGGATTAAACCATAAAGTGTGCTCCTTCTGGGAGAGGCTGCCATGTGTTAGCCTTGAGCTGTCACCCAGGGAACAGACCCTTTGCTTTCCACTTTTTGCCCTGGCTGTACTCAGCAGCAGCACACCCCACCACCACTGTCTGAAGCTGGGTTAAACACAGGCTGGCGTTGCACTAGAGGTGGCATTTTTGAGGGGATTTGCACTTTCTGTGCAGTTGCAGTGAGGATGCAACCAACTCTGCACTAATTTCTCAACATGCATCTCATTACTCATGGACCTACCATATGTAGCTGTATTTAGATGATTTTTAATTGCCAAACCTATCCCCAAGGTCAGCTGAATTCAGTGAGCAGAAAGGAAAAATGGCTTCCAGAGGGAGCCTGAGAGTGGCCAGCAGAGCTGATGTGAAAAGACATAATTTTATATGTCTACATGTATTTTACAGAACAAGGCACTGGGGCGAGGATGCTCAAGGTGGATTTGGTAGCTGCACATGTAAAGACCTCTTAGATCTTGTTACTCCCAAAAGCTTTGCATCTCATGAGATTCCTCGAAGAACTCTCCTGCGCATTCAAAGTGTTACTTCTGCTATCCCACCCTGGCTGTCCGCATGCTTCAGAGAACACCATCCGGCCAAAGATCCCAGAAACATGGAATCGTAGAATGGTTTAGGTTGGAAGGGACTTTAAAGATCATCTGGTTTCATCTAGTTTGGGTGCAAATATTTGCTGCTTAGAAAGCAGATGAATCATTCATATCTGTAGGTTAAAATGTATATAGCATTTTTGCTCTCCTAAGGGGAATATACACAGAAGTCTAACCTGGAGCTCTCCCAGTGACCGGCTGACCACAACATAACCAGCAAAACTAGGTATAAGGTTAAAATGAAACACCTGCATGGAAAGTGTTTGCAGAAGAGAAGTCCTCGTTTGCCTAGGATCAAGAGAATTAAAGGCATTCATCTAGCTCAGTGAAATACCTTGAGATCTATGGGTGGGAAGTGCTAACTATTACAATTATTATTTACTATATATTAATATTTGTTATTCAGGAGATTTGTGTGTGGAAGGAACTTGGAGGATCTGGTCTGGCTCTGTGTGTGCTGGGACTCCCGAGGGATTTTTTAGTGTCTACCACAATTATAGATGAGGACTGAGTGAAACCTTGTGGTTTTGCTCTACAAAACATTAAATTCAGTAACTGCCCAAGTTTTCAGGGAAAAAAAAAAAGAAAAAAAATCTTTCAGAATATATTTGAATGATATTTCTATGCTGTGGCTGGAGTGAAATATTTTTGAAAAGGGATCACACATGGCTCTTAGGGAAAAGTATAGCCTTGGGCTCCTGGTCATAAAATCAAGAACCATGGATGAGGGTGTCAAGTATTTTAATCCTCTTTTTTCCCCCAGCCTGCAGAGTAAATCCACCTGCATGTCCCATTCACAGAGGTGTTTTTGCCTCTGTGTTGCTCATAGTGGATGATATTTTGTGAGAAGATGTACCTGGCTGCTGCTTTTCTCACTTCACCTTTTGGTACCTGCAAAGGAGGAAAGCAGAACACTTCCCTGTGGATTTAGGGAAGCTGGATTTTCATGTTTTGAAAGACGACACATCTTTCTGGGTGAACTGCAAAAATTGCCAAGAAACATTTAAGGTGTGTTTGTACAATTGCTCACTGTACGTCTTCAGATTAGTGAGTGCATTTAGATGTTGAGTTTTAAAAACCAGGGTTTATTCTTCTTCATTCTTATGTAAACACTGGAAGTTCAGATCCTCCAGACCGGATAAGACCTCTGCTTCATCAGGTCTGGCATTCTGCCTCTGGCAGTGACTCACATCTGATAGTGGGAGAAGCTGCTGCTGTGAGCGGAGCGGTGCAGTGGGATGTGGGATGTGGGATGTGTGTGTGCTGGGATGCAGGGACCCGCTGGGCACTGCATGCTCCAATCCTGCCCCTCCTGAACAGCAAACCCTTTGGTTTCACACTGTTACATCATTAGATTTAGAACACTATGAAATATTAGATATGGTTCTTCACAAGAGCCTCATTGCCTGCATCAATAGTGCGCACAGAACTGCTGCTGTCTTTTGGCCTTGGCTGTATCAGCCCTCTGCCATGAGAAACCTCCAGTGGTTTCTCTTCTTGCATCCCAGCATGTCCCTGCTTGGCTCCTCCCTGGTGTGCTGAGGTCCTTGGTCATGGCTTAGGCATAAAGAAATTGCTGGCATTAAAGCCTGCAGGTGGGAAAAGCATTCCGCAGGTTCACTTCAGCGTTTATATGCGCTCCTCCCAGTGCTACAGTGTGTCTGAGCCGAGCTGCGGTTTGGTTTCTTTAAACTTCAACCCTTATGTGACATATAATAACTCTAAACTGCATTACAAGCCAAGATTACAAGGTATAACATGAGGTGAAACAGTATATGGGAAATCAGGATGCATGAAAGATTTTGTACAAAGGAAGTAACCCACTGTACATAAACTGGGTAGTTGCTCAGGGCAAACCTTTAGGATTTAATGGATTATTATCACTGAGATCCAGTGTTAAAGAGTGTTTATTTATTAAAGTGCTCTAGTCCTCCTCCTCCCACCATGTCCCAGCCTTGGGGCTCTGAAGAACTCAGAAATCCCACTCCTCCCTGACTGCCTTATCACCGACGCTCAGCACCTGGGGAGCTCCATTTAATGTTGGAGCTCAGACCTGTGCTGCTCTCCTGCAGTCCACTGTAAATAAACAGGAGAAACATGGTACAACTGTGAAGTTTTAGCAGTCCTGTCCTCAGAAAATGTGTCTGTGCCCTCATCCCCTGCGCCTGCGTGTCCCAGCCCCGTCACCCCACTGGCACTAAGGGATTGTACCTGATGCTTTTCGCAAGAGCTATGAAAGGTGATATTGTTCTCGTTCTGTCACTTAATGCTGCTGCTGAGCATTTCCAGTACCCTAATTACAAATATAAATGCAGTGAGTCAGATCTCAGTGGATGGCTCTTCTCTGCTGCCTTCCTCGTGTTTGGGTGACTGACTCTTTCTTCCTCATTAAGGTCTGAATGGAAACTCTCCCATGAAAATGACCGGAAATCCTGTGTTCTGGAGAGGTACAGATTTTGTGGAGGACAAAAGCTTCCTAGATTTGACTGAAGGAGTAGTTTGATGTTGACAGCCCAGATTATCTCATGCCAAACAAGGCAGTAAAATAGCAAGGAAATTTGCTGTGAGCTTGCAATACTCCCATTCCCTATTTTCCAGCTCTTCATTTGGGTCAATTTGTTTTAAATTTATACCTTTCATAATATCTAGCTACAAATTAAAAACCAATACAAAGTAAACCAGCTCCACCTTTCTTTTTTTTTTTTTTTAAGTGTAGGTTGTATTTGTTTTGGTTGGAATTTGGGAGAAGTGACTGTGCCCTAAAGGCAAGAGGTGTGACCAGCAGAGCAGGGTGCATCCCTAATCCGCTGACTGCAGTGACACTCCTGGCAGGGCTGGGAACTGGGAGCCTCTTTTGTCTCTAACAAAAGGAGCAGCATGTTCAAAGCATGTATTACTTGATAAGATATTCCTCCTGCAGAGATGGAAAGGAAATAACTTTGGAGGCCAGAGAAAAAAATTACATTATCCATTACTCCTGGCAGCACATAGCCCAGGCTTTATTCATGGGTAGCCATAACCATCTAGACTGCTGTGCTCCTGTGTCTTCCCTGTAAGGATTACTCAGCAGCCTAACACGTTTAATCATTGGGAAATATTTCCTGATATTCAGCCTAAACCCTTCCTTTCTTAATCTCATCCCATTACTCTTAATTATGCCCTCTATAGTAGATAATTTCTCTCCCTCCTTGATGTTTACAGCCTCCAGATACTTGTAGGCTCCTATCATGTCCCCTTTGCTGTCCCCCAGCTGAGTGATACGTATTTGGCTCTTCTTTTCCCTCCTCAGAACACAGCCCATGCTCTCTATCCCATCTGCCTTACCACGGTCCTCTGCTTTCCTCCAAACCTCTTTCCAGCCCCTTCCTTCACACTGCTGTGCCATGAGGGACTCTGGTTGGAATACTCGTCACAGAGCTGGGTCAGCACGGCTGTCCCTGTGGGGTGTCCTTGTGTCCTTCAGGACACACACTGGTCCTGATGACCTGGCCAGACTGTCACTGGTGCTGCTTTCCCATCTCCTGCAGCTCCTTAGGCCAAACTGTGTTTTCAGCCTGCTTTGCCTTTCGTCGTCCAGATCCTTTCTCAGCTCCTTTCCTTCATCCCAGGGAAAAGAGAGCCAGGAGCCATTTCTTTCCTCCTTCCCTGGGCAGCAGGGCTTGCCGAGCTGCTGCAGAGATACCATCTTGACATTTCATTTTCTTGAGTCTTTTTTCACCCAGCGGAGAAGCTAAGCCCCAATGGCTATTTAGGATCATTAGTGTTAAAGGCTGGGGAAGAGTTCCGGGGTGTCTGCAGCTGGGGAAGTGCTCGCCCAGCAGTGCTGTCCCGGCAGCCCTCCCGCAGCTTGCCCCCGAGCTCGGTGCCCGCGGGACGGTGCAGTGAGGTGCGCCGTTCCCCTTCGCAGCACTCAGCTCCCATCATCCATCGGCAGCCCTGAAACCCGAAACGCCTCCTCGCAGCCCGGGGCAGGCTGGCTGTTAATTCCTCCCGGTGTAAATTCCCACCCGGAGCTGTTTCCTGACAGCGGGCGGAGGGCAGGCCGGTGTGGGCTGCGTGGCCGCTACAAATTAGAGCGCTGAGTGGCAGCTCTCGCAGGGATGCTGCTCCCTTCTCCTGACACGCTGGGCTGCCTCGGGCTGCAGGCTCTTGATCATCATGGCATGTTCCCCTCGGTGTCCCACAGTTAATTATTTCTGTGTTGGGTTGCAGCTATCATCTTCCCCTGACCAGCAGTGCCTGCAGCAAGGGCAAGAGCAAGAGCAAGCAGGTGACTGGGAGCCCTAGGCAGCGGCGGTGGGGCAGCTGGCTCCGTGCGAGCCCTCTCGCTCCAGGATTGCTATGCCAGTGCTGGACTGTAAGTCTCAGGAGCGGGATTTTTGCCTTCCTCCTTCTTCAGCATGTGAGGGGGATCCAGATGCACCTTGTCAGTGACTGGAGAGACATGCTGGAGCAGGAAAATGCCCAAGGGCAAGGTCACATCTTGTGTTGCCTATGGATGTTGATCTCTGCCCTCCAGAAAGTGTCTCTGGAGGTCAGGTTGTTGTGTCTTGCATGAATGTGGTGGGGAGCTGGACAGGGAAGGGGAATTGAGTCCCTCTCAGAGCAGCAGTGACCAGCTCGCCCTCAGAATCACCCTGGACATGACTGCAGGGCACTGACCTTCAGTAGAAGCAGAAACTCAGCAGGATCAGATCGGGTTGGAGTCCTCTGGTCCAACCAAACCAGCCTGGGAGGACTCACTACGAACCACCACTTGCACACAGATAAGGGGTGGCTAATGCCTGTGGTCAGTGTGCTGGAGAGGAACTCCCTCCAGCAGAATCCATTCCTCCTGCCAGGATCTCCTCTTCAGGCGGGTGGTTACAAATACTCCTTTGAAATGGAGCTGCCAAGCTCCCATCCAGCAGAGCAGCCACCTCTCCTTTGGGTGGTGGTGACATTGCTCCTTGCATTAAACATCAGTGTGAACCCCGGACAAGGTGTGCCCTTGGAAAGCCCCATTTCACAGCTTTCCATTGCTAACCCGTCCAGCGAGGGCAGGAGCTCCCTGCAAGCCTGTTCGTGCTGAAACTCCCACCGAGGGCTGTGCACAGCATCACCAGTTGTCACTGCCACAGGGAGAGGGCAGTGCCAGGGGCACCAGCTGGGCACAGCTCCATGGCCTTGCTCTTGCGCGGTGCAGGTGCTCACAGGAGGCTGCCAGGGGGACACAGAGCATCTTCCCCTCGTGTCACACAACCAGTCCATGACAGAACTGCTCGGCACCACGGACACCGCTCAGCACACACTGCCCAGTAGTGCAGGCAGGTCGGCTGTCACGCCAGAAAGAATCTGCCCTTCCAAATATGCTTTGAATAGCATGAAACTGGCACCTCCTTATAATTATGAAGCTGGGGAGTTCTATTGACAGTGTGAGTCACGCTGCCCTGTGCTTTGGGAAGGCGGTTGCCCCTGTTACGCACACACACGCTCAAACACACGCCAGGTGGGGAGGACAGCTGTCACGCTTTCTTTTCCTGATTTCAGCAAATTAACATTGTTAGGAATGCACACAAGTTAATTGTGAGTGATTCATTGGTTTGGGAAGTGTAACTTTGTACACCTCTGTCTAAATTTTCCGTAAACCCCTGTATTTTAACAACCATTGTGCTGTCACTTTTCTGTTTGCTTTTTCCAGGTTTGTAGTTTGCAAATCAGCAGTTATTGACAGCAATTGATTCTCTCCATTTTATGTATCTGAACCCGACTAAATTTGAGACTTAATTTGCACTTTTCTCTTTGGCAGGAAAATATATCAATTTATCGTGGGCAATTTTATTGACATCCAGCAGTTTTGTACAGAAAAAGGTTCAATGTTGCATGTGTCCTATTTTTTCCAAAGGTTTTGCTTAGCTGCTTGTTTGTACAGCAGAATACTTTCTGCTGTTCTTCCTTGTACCTATTCTTTCAGTGAATACCGTTTCACTGTGATCTGACAAGCTCATACTGCTCCAGTGCAACAACTTGCCCATACATATTGTTGTGTTGTATTAAAGAGCTCCCTCATTATTTTGGTGCAATGTGTATCTCCAGCATTTGTCAAGGCTTGTTTGATTCTAACGTGTTTGTCTTATCAAAGGGGGGAAAAAAATACCAACCAACCCCTTAGAACTGTCAATGGGGACAATTAATAACATTAAGAAAACAAAAAGAAGAATAGCACACCGTAAGGAATGCTTACTGTTGTGGCACCAATGAGGAAATAAGGTATTGGAGCCAGTTTGGAAATGAGCTCTGTGTTCCAGGCTGACTTCATGCCCTAAACAGGGAGAGTCATGTAGGAAGGTGGGTGATGGCTGGAATGTGAAAGCTCCTGGGTGCCCTCCCTTGGGGACCAACACTTGTCCAGGTAGGATGAAGGTCACCCCTGCCCCTTTTCCAGGCAAGTGAGTGGCTGAGAGGTGTGCACTTCTCCTTAGTGCCATTTCTCTATAATGGAACTATTTCACAAACTTTTAAGTCTTAAAATTCCAGTGAAAGATCTCTGGTGGTACTAAAAAAAACCCTTAAGTGCCACCATCTGCGTGACTATTTGGAAGACCTACATCAATCATTTAACAGTTAGAGTATGCCTTATTCTAAATTCACAGTTTTAGCCAAAAGTAGCTAAAAAGTTGAATTTCATGCTTGTTGACCATTTTGTATCTCAAGCTGACAGGTGGATCAGAGACAAGAATTTCAAGGCTTTTACCTACAAGGCTTGACTCATATGTCGAGTACAAATTTTATACTGACATAGTCTCATTCCCGTCACTGATGCCATAGAAATTTCACAGGTGTCCGTTCTGCTCCAGAAAACTTCCATGGAGCTCTGGTAAGGTGAGGAGAATGTGTCAATCTCCTGTGGTGGTTTTACACCTGCAAAGCCCTCAGATTCAGTTGCTCTCGAGGGTGAATGTGTGGACTGTCACTCCTTGCCTTTTTTGCCCCAGGAGCCCATCAGTAAATGAGTGTCACCATATCCCATTTCAAAATGCTCTGTGGGAGCTGGTGTAAGTGGTGTTGGTAGCTGTCAAGAGTAGTTCCAGGCATCTCTCATACTAGATTAATTTCATTATCAGATGATAAAAGCATCCAGTTTTTTTTTTTAAGATATACTTTAATTTCTTTTTGTTTTATCCGACCCCCTGCCATGACCCAAATCTGAGCTGTCCCAGTGAATGGTACCAGCTCTCATATCAGAAGATTCAAGTACATGTACAATGCAATCTGAACAGCAGAATGTAAGCAAGATGACTTTATAATTGCTGGAAAAAAGCAGGTCAGTGTCTTTTGTTTAACACTTGCTCTGCTCTTGCCATCATGCAGTGCAAAACCAGGAGCCCCCTTCCACGTGAAGTTGGGGAAACTCAGTGTTACTCTTGGTGTTTTGGATCCACTCTGAGGAACAGAAAACTGAACTTTGCCTTTGCTTAAATTAGAAGACAGCTGAAAATTTATAAAGCTTGGCTAGTGTGACTTCTTGAGTGTTTGGAAGTGCAGAGGGTGGTTGAAGACCCTTGACTTGCAATCTCTTTTGGATTTTTTACCTGTGGACTTCCGCGGAATTCCTCACCTGCAGTGCTCTGTGCTGTGTGGGAGCTCACAGAGTCCCTCTGCAGACAACAAGTCCCTTTGTTTTCAAGATGGAGAGAGAACAAGACCCCAAAGAGAAAAGAAGATCAGCCTGTGAGTACTATGCTTTCTAATTCATGAAAGAGATTAAAGTGTCTTGAACCAGATATGGCCAAAGCACGGAGTGCAAGCATGTGCATGGCTTCTTTTGAGCCTCTCTTTCTTTTCCTTCCTTAGCCAGCAGAGATTCCTGGCAGTGGGATGCAGGGCTGTTTGTACTACTGATGCGGTGCTCTTCTACTCTTACTAAATGGACCAGAGCAATTCCCACTGCTCTCAGCCTGGGTTGTGTTGCCAGCACTCAGTTCACTTGGAAAACTTTGGTCTTATTGCACACATTCAGCACACATTCTTTTAAGTGGTTTTCAGTACTCTCCATAGAAAGAGGGGGAAAAGATAATGATCCTGTGGAAATTTTGGAAAGGACTGAGTATAATCTTAGTGTCCAGCTGACATTCAAGATCTTCAAGGTTATATATATTTGCTGCTCTTTTCAACAGCTCCAAGACAGTGGACCAAGGCAAAGATTGTCTAAGGTAGTCAGATTAGAGTTCTTGTTTCCAAGTACACCTCCACATCCAGGGCCATCTTTTCATCTGTATTTTGCTTATTGCCCTCCATGTGTGCACAGACCTGCGTGCAAGCAACACCTGCTTTTATTCCTTTTCTACCATTTCATTCCATTAAATGCATTCTTTCCTGAAATGCTCCATGACGGCATGATTCCAAACCTTGACACGCATGGGCTTTTACTGGGTTCTCTGCACATGTTCCTGGCAATGATCCTCAATCCCTAATTATGACTGTGAGCAGAGATTCAGTACAACTGAACTCAAAACTGGAGCCCCAGAGCTGGTCTTGCTGCCTGGAACTGTGATTTGGTGACATTTCCTTTCATTAGTAGGCATGGCTGCCAAGGGTTTGTGCTTCTCCAAGGCAAGTCTGGTCCCCATTTCCCCGTGACCACCCGCTTGGTTGAGCCATTAAGTCCACAAGACCCAGACTAGGTTAAACCAAATGAAGCACGGGAGAAAACGGTGAGTTTCAAGACATTTTTCCTCAGAGTCTTGGACATGACCTGGAAAAAAGGTGTCCCAGGGAGGCTGAGCATCTCTCTTGAAGGGAGGTGGCATTGCCTGGGGCACCTTGGCTGGGATCTGCTCCCACTCTGCAGCATCAGGCGCCAGTGCTGGATTACTCAACCCTCCCTGTTTATAACGAGCCAGAAAATTTTCCACTATGCCCCATGTGTGCTGCAGTCCTGGTAGGGAGCACGGTGATGGTGCCTATTGTGTCAGAGCTCACTGAATCTTTCAGGAGTTCTGGGTATTTGCACTTATGCCCCCAGGAGCATTTCCATCCCTCTTGCTGCTTTTTGGTCCTACAGTGGCTCTGCTGAATCCTTTTCCAGCTCAGGTCCCTGTTTCCCTGGAAAATAAGTTGCAATTGCCCCTTGCTTCCTCCTGAGTCTCCCCATGTGAGCTTTGAATTTTACGGGAAACATGAGCAGCTGCCATAAAATCTCAATCTCCTTTATCCCTGAATAGCATCATGAATGCAGTAAATTGCACATCTTAGAATTTGGATCTTTGACACTGTAAGCTGATTTATGCCTTATCTTCACAGACATCTAGATCAGCTTCACCTTCCTCAGGAGGTCTGAGTAGCTGAGGCTCTCAGGCTCTCATGGAGGATGGCCCAGGTTTGGAAGGTACTGTTCTCAAGTTCAACAGAGCCTCAGGCCAGACTTTGCTTGGGAGGCTTAATTCCCTTTCCCACTAGACCATCTGATTACGAATCACCGTGACTGAATGTTGTATGTCGAAATCCATAATCCCCTGCAAATTGTTTAAAGTCTTGTCCATTGAACTGCAGACCTTTATCAGACAACAATTTATGGGATTCCATGTCTGGCAAACACAAGTATAATGTGTGCTGTGACATGTTTTGGTGTCAGATTCTCTATATTATTGGATAATATTATATAGTTCCAGGCTCATGTGAGTAATAACCCCAATTAAAATGTGATCTTTGCCAAAAAGTATAAATAAATCTGCTTTAGACAGCTGAAGTATTTCCTTGTCAAGCTATTTTTTTTTAATCCCCCATTTTTATTTTACAAGTTACTCTTCTCACCATTAATCCATGAGCAGCAGACTGAGCATCACAGGCTCTCCTTTCATTCTGCTCTAAGAGGCAAATGGGAAATAACACTTCAACATCCAAAAATCCTTGTGTTGGATGACATGAATCAAAACCTGTAAAGTTGCACCATGTTGTGAAAGAGATTTTCCAGTTTTTTCCTTTTTGCTGAGGCTAACTTTTCATTATTGGGAAAGATGTCTAGTCTGGGAGAGACATCTAGTCTGGGCAAAGGGTTGTGGTGCAGATACGCTCAAGCAAGACCTACACAAGCTAACAGCAAGTCAAAGGCAGCAGAGAGGGACAGGGTGCTGCTGCTCCAAATTATTTATCCTGGGCTCAGAGCTGCATTAACAGAGCCATTGTGCTTTTGGTAGCCAAGCAATGGGCTTTGGGCCATGTGACAGATTTTATAGAGGCACCAGCTGGCTCAGAGCATGCTCATAGATCTCAAAAAAAGTACCTCATTTTTTTTTCAGTGGAGACTTGCTAAGATGCTTAAAATAAGGTTTGCAGCCATTAGGCTGTACTCACAAGTGGTATAGATCTTGGGGGTTTGCTTGGAATGGGACCGTGCTAAATGTAAGGATTTATTGCCTGCCTCACACTTGGATGCTGTGTTTTATTCTACCAGTAAACAATGAGGGCAGCAGAACTGCAATTTAAATTCTTAGAGAAATTTGGTTCTTAACTTCTTACTGGATGGCTGGACTTGGAGAAACAACTTATTTTCTTGCTTAGGCATCTAAAAGGGGTTCAACAAATGAACATTTCTCGTCCTTTCAGCTTGAAGAGGTGGCTCACATAAGCATTTCCATGAACTTCATTCTCACTTGGAGAAAAACACAACTAGAAGGTGAAAAAAAGAAAAACGGGGTCAGTTTTGCTGCAAGTATAAACCCCAGTAGTGCTGTAATAAGACTTGGAACAGCTCTGGTTCAACGTGAGAGAAACTGGAGTGAATGAAAATGTGTGGTGTGGTGGTGAGGTTGTGTTTGGGGGTAAGATGAGAAGTCCTGGAGGATCATATCTCTACAGGGAAATCCCACTACCACAGAGATGGCATCACTTTCCTCTCCTTGATCACCAAAACCGTTCTGTTCCTTCAGGACCTGGCTGTGACTTTTTTGTCTTGCTGTGGACTCAAGTAATTCTTAGCTCTTCATTGGGTTCCTCTTGACTGGGAAGGGTATAGTTTTAAACCGTGTTAGTGGAAATTTCGATTCAGGGCTTTCTGAAATCCCTGGAACTGAATGCTTGAAGTTCAGGCTGTTGCATGGTTTCCCTGGACACGTCTTCTTTTTCTGCCTGGAAATTTTATACCAGTGGAATCAGGGGATTTTACATATTTATCCAGGATTTCCAGCATCTGGTGCCTGGCTGGAGCGGCAGCTCTGCCTGCCTGTCACGGACACGGAGCGCGGTGCTCCCGCACGGCTGCGCAGCCCCGGGGCATCCCCACTGTGTGGGCTGTGTGTGTGTCCACCACGGCAGCCTGTGCTTCACCCAACGCCTGCCAGGAGCATGTGCTGCAAAGACACAGCTCGCTTCGGGCAGCCCCACAGCCATTAAACAAGTTTCTGTTGGCTCACGGCTTGGGCTCAGCTGTCCTGGGGGACATCAGGAGTGCTGCTGCTCTGAGGGGTGGAGTTCACCAAGGGGAATGAAAGATGAGCATCAGCCGTGGGGCTGTGTCGCGCAGCGGAGCAACTGAGAGCATTAATGGATGGGAATGGCTGGGTCTTTTATTCTCTAATTCATCATTTGTTGTAACAGCCCAGGAAGTGCTTTATCCTCAGGTAAATTCTCAAAGAGAAATGCTTTCCCCTTTTGCCTCTGGACAGTAGCTCGGTCTGGAGGAGCTAAACCAAATCAATCAATTAGGGATAAGAAAAACACCAGTTTTTAGAGAGCTGATGATAAATTTTCATTGGACTTGGCAGAAGCCTGTGATGTTGAATCCAACCAGAAACTGGATCCGTGGGTGCCGTGACATGGAGTTTCCTCAGCTCTTTGGCTCTGTCCTCATGAACTGATTTCAGCTTCAGTCTGAGAAGATGAGAGAGATTTCCAGCACCTCCCCCAGCTCTGCTCCTCCTGGTCTCCATCCCTTGGTCTTGCCGTCATGTCATGGAATGTGACAGAGGTGTTGTGAGCACTGGTGGGATGGAAAAGTCAAGCCTTCTGTTTGTGTAAAGTATAATCTGGAGTTTTCTGTTTCTGAAGTATTTTAATTTTTTTTGTCTGCTGGATTTCTTTCATTAATTTTTTTTGGACACATTTCCAAGTTCTTTGCAGAAGTATGAGAAAAATGTTATTTAAATGGATTTAGATATTTTTGTCAAAACTCTTATTCACCCTGTGAATTTGACAACCATTTCAATAAAGTTTTCATAAAACTGGAAGAGAGAAAAATGAAGCTTTTAGTCCAATCGAATGAGCATATTTTCCTTATGGGGATGTTCTAAATAAAGAAGTGTTGTTTAATAAGGAGCATTTACTTTTTCTTTCTCCTAGACCTGACTGTCTGTTCAGCGAAGAATGGTGTAAATGGATGGTTTTGCTAATTCATAACTCAGGAGTAAGCCAGAATTGTCAACCAATAGAAAGGAGTAAAGGTCCAACCACCAGCTTTATAAATGTGAGGGCCTACTGTCTTTTCCTTTAATAACAAACTAGGTTGTGCTTTCAGAACCAAATGCCAATGATTCATTGATATTACTTTTTATTTGGAGCCCTGTTGCACATTTTAGGCTCTTTCTTGCTGAGACTCTGCCTAAAGTAGGTGGTTAAAAGCAGAAATCCCTGTTGACAGCCCTCCATTTCTGTTTACCTTTCCTCCAAATCCAGCATGGGCACTCTTTGATTTGTATCTTATGTTTTTAAAATTTGAACAAACTGGAACAACTGAGTTTTACGCATTTTTTTTCTCCAAGTAGTGTTGAAAATGTTTTGAAAGGGCAGTGAGAGATTGTGATTTAAGTTTATTTCTGCTTTGTGCTAAGGAAAAGTAAGAAGTGAGGCAGTTTTTAGGCAATTTTGACTTCCAGGAGAGCTTTCCGTATAAAAAATGTATTCCATTCCCATGCTTCCATGAAGGGCCATTCATTAAACTTTTGTGGGAGATGAACAAAATCCAAAGAGCTTTGCTGAATATGGCAACTGAAAACTAACACAGTGTTTAAGAGACAATAGAAATATATTTAATGAGGTAAATCTGACCAGAGATTAACTTTGTTCAGGATATTTTCTAATAGGAAAGAAGCAGTGGGGTCATCCAGATCCCTTTGAAAATTTATTGCTGTGCTCAGGAATTCCTCATACATCCCAGGACTGGGAATCTGAGCAGCAGGCTGTTGTGGCAAGTAAAAAAATAAATGGTGTTATCTTGATAGCCAGATAACAGAGTATCTGCTCACATAAAGTCATTTGGAGAATATTGTTTGTGAAAACCTCTTTGCTTTGGATCCATTCCTTCTTCTTTCCGTTTTCTGATAAAAAATCCTAAACACCAAGCAGTTAAAGGCTGCCATAAAACTGAGAAGAAACACTGACACTGGTGCTTTATCATGCTCCATCTGGGAGGCAAGCCAGCTCTTCCTACTTCAAGTTTATTTCTCCTACTCTGCTTTACCTCAGATAATGTCTCATAAACAGTTAAGAGGGTCATTTGTAAATGTCTTGGAATGGTTATTGCTCTCATATAGGCTTTGGATCTTCGTGCTTTAAGCTAGTGAACATCAAGGTAAAAATCAAAACAAATTCCCAGGCCCAGGGCAATGACTATTTGGGAATGCCTCCTGTTCCTAGGATGGAAAAGTTGCTGCTTTTCTCCCCCTTGTTTTTTAAATTGTAAGCCTCATCTCTCAGAGTAGGTGTTTGCTTGTTTGCTTTCCAGGTTTGGTATGTCACTGAACTTCTGCAAAACCAAGAACTGGAATACCTAAAGCAAGGGCTCAGCTGGAGCATTTTAACAGAATTTGGTTCCAAAGAAGCAGGTTACTGAGCAGCAAATCTCCAGGGGGAAAAACTGCTCATTTCAGTCAGGCTTAGGTGCATCCTATCCCAGTTTGTCCTGGCTTTGTTAGATGAATTAAATTCACTGCTAGCCAGCAACAGCAGCACGTTTGGGAGGGCACAGAGACCTGCTCTGTCCTTCTCCTCATTTGTGCCTTGTTCACAGGTGCCCTTTGTTTTGTGAAAAGAGAGACCCGCGCGTGCAGGTGTTACCTTGTTGCTTACAGAACCCAGGAGCCTGTTCCAAGAGCAGTAAGTACATGTTATATCTTAATATATCATTAAATATTTATCCCCTGCCCATCAGCACATGATCCCCACAGCTGGGGATGCCTGCAGTGCCCCATGAGCCACGGGATGCAGGACAGTGACCAGGAGCTGGTACAACACAACCCCCTCAAAATTGTGATGTGCTAAAATAGCATCCCTGAGCCCTGCTGCGAGCAGAGGCAGCAATAAGGGCTTCATCCCCACACTGCTGTGTGTGTCAGACCATGTTGTGAAAAATGGGCGTTTGGCTAATTTCTTGTGACTGTGTTTGAAGAGGCAGCTGCGTAAAAAGACATTTACAATAATCTTTCATGTTCCCCAAAGAAAAAGAATCCACCTGTGTAATCTTTTAAGTTAAGCTTCCCTCAGGTCTTGTTGAACATTATGAATATGGCAGCTCATATAATTTTATTATCTGAGCTAAATATTATTCCTTCTCTGTCTTCCTGCTATTTCTCCTAATCCTTATCAATAAAACTACTAGAGTATAATGATTTTATAGGCTGCTGCTTTTTTGTCTTCTTTCTTTTATTATTTCAACTGTATTCTCTTCAAATAAACTAATTAATCTCACAATTAGAAACCCCAAGCAATATTATGCAACCCATGCAGCTACATCAGTCAGGAATGTAGAAGCAGAGATGACCAGATATTTACTTGTGATATCCTAGTTCTGAAAGGATTCCTTGGAACACAGCAAAGAGAAAACTGTGTTGAATTGGGAGAGGAAACTGGGATCTGCTTGTAAATTTGATTTGGATTATTTGAGGATGGGCTCTTTGGAGAAGTTCTGCTCTGAGTGTGTCTGCTCTTTGGCTGTAGAAGAAGGGAAGATAATAAATTCCCTGGATTTATTGTGCATGTACAGGGTGGTGGTCTGAAGCTCTGGATAAGACTGTGTTCAATTGGAGAAATCAACTGCAGGAGGTGCAACAAATTAGTAATTTGTATTTACTGCCAATACCAAGGAACTCTGAACTGCTTTGAATAATGAGATGCGAGGCTGGGACTTGTAGACTCCAAGCTCATCTCTTTGCCTTGAGCTAAATGGGTATTTCTGTGTCTTGACCCTCCGTAAGACAGGAGTGATGAGAGATACCTATTTCAGGTAACATTAGAGGTTCCAGATGATGTTTTTAGTGCACCCTGCAGCAATGACTAAGTAATTATTATGCACTAATTTTTTTTTCAGCCCAAGCCTGTAGTTTCTACTCACTCAGAGGTAATTTTTGACTGCTTCAGTCAGTGTGGTATTACTGCTAAAGTTGGTATGAGTGGATGTGTAATGGTCTGAGCTTTAGTGAGGCAAAATCCCTGCTTGTGCAGTACAATAGATGTCATTATAGGCAGGGTGTATTAGTTATCCTTTCATACATGGAAAATAAATGACCGTAAAGCTCGCTAAGTCACACTGTCTGTATTGATTGTCTGTGTCTGCAGAGATTCCAATACTGGATCTCAGTGATTTAAAAACAAAATTAAATGCTCCAACTAATTATAGTTCTGTGCACGTATAGTTGCCTCTGAGTATTTGCAGCTGTCAGGTTCAAATATTTCTAATAACTGTGGCTGTGACATTTGTTCAACAGATGAGGTAGGAATAAGAGATAAAGGGGCAACAGCCTGGTTTGAGGAATGGGAAGGGGGTCGGATACAGAACTTGATGCCATGGAACATTATAACACAAGTTAGAAGGTGGACTTGAACGCACCAGATTTTACCAGTAAAATTAAATAGCAGATGGTGTGGTAGCAACACTGGAGAACAACGGGGGAAAACACCTAGTGGAGGAAGTGCTGAGAAATACATGTTACTCCAAGCCCAGACCTGAGGAGGCTGCATGTCAAGGTTTCTCTCAGGAGGGGTTTAAGGTCCTTGAGCAGTTTGTGTCATTTCTGTCATGTTTTCCCACGGAAGGAGGGCAGCAGTGTGCAGATGGATGTCTTACTCTAAAATGCATAAGCACCAAGTCCTGTGTGCAGAAGCCTTCAGCTCCTTCACCTCGGGGCTTCCCTGTGGCGCAACCTGGTGCTTGTACCCCCTTCACCCTGCACCACTCCTGCATTTCTCTTCCTTTTTCTGCAGAGTTCTTCACTCTTTCCAAGCTGTTCCTGGAAGTTTCAGACCTGGAACACCTTACTGTGTCTTGCATAACTGACTTTTCTCTTTTTTGCACCCTTTCAAATAAGTTTTTACACAATTCTGTCCTCAGCTGCTGCAACATGCAGTGTGTGAGATGTGAGATAATGACAGCAATCCAGTTTTTCAAAGACTTCCACTGAGAATTCCCATCATGACATTGTTGACAGGAGATACCTTAAAAAGAAAGCACCACAAGGAAAAACATATGTTTGGTTTTTTGGTTTTTTTTTTTTTTAGTGGGGGGAGGAGTGGAGGGAGGAAAGATTAGTAGACTATTCTCAATGTGTACGTCTCAGATCTGTGCTCTTTGCTGCAGAATCCAACTGTGCAGATCTATCAAGTTCAGCCATGCTGGGGTATGCCACACAGGTGGATGGTTTAATCTTGACAGTTGAGCTTCCAACTGAAAGGAGACAGAAAAAATGAGATGAAAAAGCATGCTAAAACCTGTTCAGCTCCCAGCCAGGCTTCGGAGCTGTGCTGCTGGATAACATTGCGGCTCGCGGAACAAAGGCACAGCCACGGGAGGCTCTTTCAGTCACAGGTACTGTATTGGTTTTCCTAAAGCAATTGTGAAATATCAAGGACCCTCCCACCTCACAAAATAAAGGAGACGGGGTGCAGTTCTGCTTTGATGAGGAAGCAGCAGTAACATGGATATGTCCTTGGAGAACTTAAGTTGGAATGCCGCTGAGATCCTTGAGCAGAGTGTGAGTTTCACAGGGGAATGATGATACCCCAAATCCATACATTTAGGGCTGGATTTCAAAACTGCACATTGTGCATTCACAGAGTTTTAATTTCATTTAAATAGGACAAAACATTCTGTTCTCATCAGGAATATTTCAGAGGTGCCTTTCTCACCCACCGACTTAGCTCCCTGCTGCCTCTGGAATGTGTCAGGTTTGGGTGCATGCTGCATTTCTGCTGCAAACTTCCAGATGCATGCGTAGAGTTAGCATGGCTTGGGTTAACTTTAAAAAAGGGAAATGTTAATGAAATGCTTAAGCACATACCTATGACACAATCTGAAACAGGTGGATTTGGAGCCATTGAAGGGCTCATGCTTCACTCAAACCATATGTGAAACTCCTATTGCCATCCTAGGAGCAAGGATCAAGGGCAGGAGATGACTGTTAGTGAGCATGATTTAAAACTGACTTTAGAAAGAGTAATTTATGCTGTGGAGTCTCCTCAGATGTGTACCCAGTAGGAAATTCTGTAGCTACACCTGTTTACACATCTTTCAGCTTACTGAGATGCTAATGAGAAACCCAGCCCTCACAGGCACAGGGAGAGACTGTAACAATTATTGAGCTCCAGAAAGAAAATGGGTTTCAGTGACTGATTTATCAGCAGGCTTTCCTGAGGACAGATAATTCACACCAGGAGTTTTGAGGGACCACTGGACTACACACAGATTTTACAGGACAAGGCCGGAGACTGCATCCAACAGGGCTGGTACACACACAGTACTCTGGAGCCAGGGACTGTCCAAAACAAAGATCCCTTTCACCTCTCTTGCTTTTTGTTTGCACCCACATTTTTTAATGTCTGTGTGCCCTTCATGTTTGTGAAAGCTTTTGGGGATTCAGATTCTTGATGGGTATTTGGACCATGTCACTCCTTCTGTTGAGATGTTTTCTTCATTCATTTATTCTTGGCACCACATGCACTTGAGGACTTCACACTGCATGAAGGTTCATTGAGAGCTCAGTGTCTGTTTAACATCTCCCTGCCCTGATCCCTGGCCATTAGTGCTGCTTGATAATTTGAAAGAAACCATTGTCCTTAGACTCGGGATGCATGCAAGAGTGGCCTTCCTTTGGCAGAAGTGAGACATGGTGCTCCCTCTAGGAAAACACACAGATGTGGCAACTACCTCTTTGCAGGACAGAAATAAGGCTCAGTGTTAGGTGACCTGTGTCCTCTTTCTAAAATTCCCATGAACTTTCTCCTACAAAATCTCACCATTTCCCCAACAAACCTGCAGTCAAATGTGGGGGGCAGGAAACAAGAGACACATTTTGAAGTTTCACTACAGGTGAAAATCTGTAGATGTGCAGAGATTTTTGTATTAGAGATGCCCAAATCTGGGGCAGGATCACAGGGTGGCACCAGCACCCCTCTGCACAGCAGTAGGTGCTGCACCTCTACATGCCTTGGGAGTTTGGGCTGGGAGTGGTGGGAGTGAGGAAAACGCTTGGGGAGGTTGCAGGATCAAATGAGTTGCTTAAGTACTAGTCATTATAATTTTGTTTGTGAAGCATCATTTTACTTTCTAAAGATAAATACAAACATGGTAAAAGATGAATAAGGCTCAGTGTAAATGGCCCTGAATGTTTAAGAAGCTGCTCCTGCAGTTCTGGGATGTGATAATGTGATGTGAATATGCTCCCATCAAAGACATTTGGAGACTCCAACCCCAATCTCATCATTCCCCTACCCAAAATCAGATTGCAAACCAGCAACAAGACTTCTGCTTAATTATAGCCTGAAGAGCGATGTTTGGGCTGTGAATCATGTTAGATTTCACACTGATAGACGAGGAGTACAAGTGCTGATATCATCTGCAGATTGGGCACAGTTCACACACCTTGGCATGGAGCCATCCCGCTATTCTGTGTCCCTGGCAGGTCCCTGATCTCTGTGGGACCGCTCTGGAACCAGAGAGCACATTTATTTTCTGCGCCAAGTGCAGCTTTCCTACTGTGCAACCTTGTGCTTGCCCCTCCTTCCGTCTCCAAAGGCCTTGGGAATTGGAAGACTCCTTTTTCTTTTTGCATAAACAGGACATAAATTCAAAGGGTTCTGCTGAATATTTGTTAAGATACATATTTATGTGCAAAACCCTCCCTACCCCTCAGAAACCATTTAGTTAAAAGAGGATAAAGATGATTTACTTATGCCTTAGGGCTGTTGCTATTTAAACACTGTACATTAATGTCTATTTACTCTGGTATTTACTAAAAAAGCATAGTTAAATTAGCAGTCGCTGCCTCTCCTAAACCATTTCTGAAGGCTCTTACAGCACTTCTTTAAGGGAACAAACTCAAGGATGAACAAACCACGTCATTCTGGCTGTGAGACGGTGAAAGCAAACACACTTTTCTAGTGGCCACAAGGAAAGAAAATTATGTCTAGGGATTCCTCACTGTGGCAAACTGCTTATTTTGATGAAAGCCTCAGCTTTACAAACTGTGTTGTCACCACGTGGTGCGAGTAGCATTGCTGGGGTGGTTTGCTCTGTCACCCAGGTTTGCACACAGGTTCCTGACATCCCATGAGCTCCATAAACAGTGCATAAGAGGTAAAATCCCCAGGATTCTCCTGCTCTGAGCTTGACAGGGTTCTTTTTTCTGCTCAGGGATATTAGCAGTAATGACACCGGTGCAGTTGATAACTGGCTGGCTGTGCTTAATGACCCGAGGCACGACAGCTCCTCTCAGCTGGCCCCCAATCCCCAGGAAATGCACCCCGGCTTGGTTACTGTCTAGGAAAGAGTCACACATGTACTCTGGGAACCTCCTTGTCATTAACTTAACCTGTGCTCAAAGAGCTGCTGCAGAAACATAGTTTTTCAATCAGATAATGCATTTTCAATTAAATGACTTGGTTTCTACCTATTTTCTCTTCCTTTCCTGCTGTACAGGAGTTATCTGTGTTTAATGCTCTAAGGGTATCTTACCATGAAGTTGGCTGTGTCCTTCTGAAGTGATGACATTGATGATTAAGATGTGTTATTGTTTTCCACTGAGTGTATTTCTACCGTATGGATATTCAGCATGTCTCAGAGCAAAGACTGTTCCTGAAAATTCAGGACAAGTTGCAAGGGGTGAGAATTCTCAGTGAAAAGTCACTGTAGAGTTCTAGACAAGCAGGAAGGTCTGGATTCCCGTACCTGCCTGCCTGGAGTTCCCCTGCAGATGACTTTGGCAGTGGTTTGAGAAACGAGCACGCACGTTTGTTGTAAGGGTAATGAATGATGTATGGCAAATGTTTGCAAAGCAGCTGAGAAAAAAGCTGCTGGGGCAGGTCTTGGGTTTTCAGACTGCAATTGCAGTTGCACTAAGGAGGGGGACCTGGAGATGATGTGGCTTTGGGGGAGTGCCAGCAGAGTTGAATTAAGCATGAATCAGAAACCCTTTCTGAATAATGAGGCAAGACGTAGGAAAGGATTTCCATTCCAGAAACAACCTTCTTCTCCCTCTAAATGAATGTTTTCCAGAGCTGTTGAACCATGGGTGCTCCATGTTCAAGGCTTAGCCTCTGGTGGCAGGTGGGAAGTTGCATGTGCTCCTTCCTCCAGAATCAAGGACAAGAACAAATCTGCTCTTTCCCAGACAGAAAAAAGGCACCAGCACCCAGAAACAGACTAGGATGAGCCCAAGGACCAGACTCCCTCCTGTGCAACTCTCCTGGGAAGTGAGGGAGGGTGGTGCTGCTGCCTTACTCCAGGTGTCATTCCCTGGATTGTTGGTGAGGACAGGAATGGCATCTTGCAGGTAAGGCAACATTCCTCTGGCAAAAAATTACCCCTCAGTCTTGGTACCAACTGCATTTGGTGAAATTGCTACTGGTTTTAATCTCTCCAAGCCCAGTCCCAAACTTTGCAGCTTGTCACACTTGGTATTGCAACGTAAGAATGACTCACCAAGACCAAAGATATCTGGAAGTGGCAGATTCATGCTGTGCTTAAAAATATTTGCTTTATTTATTAATCTATTTATTTTTCTCCTGAGCAGGCACCAGCTCTCCAGGACTGTAGAATGTTTTGGGTGGAAATTCTGGTTTTGTTTTGCTGTGGTTGAAGTATAGAAAGGGGGTAAATAAGTGAGATTCTCTTCCAGCAGACAGGCGTGGGCTGGATTCTGGAGTCTCTTGTACAAGTTTTTTGCTCACATGTGGGGTGAGAGAAAGAATATGGGTTAATTTATTCTGTTTCTTTTTTGGTATCACCTAAGAGTTAGAAAAGATCCCTCATTCTTAAAGTATTTTTTGCTTTGCTAATGTGGCTTCAACAGCCTTCTGAAGAAAGTGGCATAAAAGAAATAATGTTTGAAGCAATTCCTGTGTAAAACATATTAAATAACTTTGCAATTAAATAAGAAGTAAATAACTCTGAAACATAGTTATTCACTGTTCTTAGTGAATTTTAGAGCTTGCATGACATGGAGATCTTATTTTCAGGAAAAAACCATAAAACCCCCATATCCTTTGGCATGTTTAAGGGAAATCAATCTGAATTGAAATTTCAACTGTTAGTAAATCAATGCCATCCCCATGCTGTCTGTGAGTACTTGCCTGTTCCTTAAAGATCATATTTGTATTTATTTAAAAAAGACTGCTCAGTGTTTGGCACACAGTGAACACTGATGGTGCTTTAAAGCAATCACAAAGGAGTGCGAGCTCCTACAGCCCCTCTTTGGAGAACAACCATGGATTATTCCAGGCTGCTCACCACTCCCCTAGAGCAGGTCACGCTGTGTGATGCACCCATGTCCCTGCTGATGGCTGCTCTGAGCAGAGGCATAATGAAGCTCTCCATTCATTTCCCAGACTGTACTTCTCCCACGGCCTGGGACTGCTGAATTCAAACCGCCTGTGAGTGGTCCCCACGGTGCACAGCAGCTCCACCTCTTTAGCAGCGGAGCTTGGCGAACTGGGCCGTTTGCCACGAGCTCTCTGTCCTGGGAGGTTGTCACTCATCCCTCGCAGCAGCCTCTGCCCGGAGCCATCCATCACCACGTCAGCAGCAAGCCCTCGCTTGTCCCTTTCTACGATCACAACCAAAAGCAAGAGACATGCCGGGAAGGGAGGAACAGGTCTACGTGTCTTGGTGTCATACTCTCAAACCCGCTTTTTCCAGGGTGCTTGACCCCCCGTGAGCACCAACCCCACACACACTGTGAGGGGACAGGGGTGGCACAGCACCAGGCACAGAGCACAGACAGGTCTCTCCAGTTGATTTTACTTGCCTGGATGCCACTGGAATGCCAAGGCCCTTGCCAGGTAGAGGAAATGTCATATATTAATCTGCCATCTAGAAGTTACTTGCTGGTTTGTATGCTTTAGTTACCTGTCTCATGTATTGCTTTTATATTAATTAGTTTTCCACATCACACAATGTCACAGCTCTTGCCTTAGAAATGTGCAGGACAGACTTCCAGGCTGTATGACATAGCCAACAGCCCTGAGAATTAGGAATATGAATGTCCTTGAAGATATCAGATTTTTCTCAGTCTCACATAACTTGGAGGATTAGTCAGAGACTTCTTAAAAGTGCCATGGGAAGAGGGTGCTGCTGGATCCAGTGCCAACACCTTCCTTGAGGATTTTTCCTGCTGGGAACCTGTGAGGAAAGGATAACTCTGGGCTCTTGGTGTAGATATTGGCAGGTCCTGTGCACCCCTCTGTGCTTGCACTGCACGCCTTTACCTTGTGAACTGCCAGGTGCAATTTTGTCCCTGTGGCAGCCTTGCTGTCCTTACAGACAGCGCAAACTGGGGGAAGCTGCAGGAATAAATGATTTTTCTCGCATCTGTGCTGCTGCAGGAGCTGTACAAGGACTGCCTGCGCAGCAAGCATGTGCATTGTCTGCCCCATATGCAGCCATCTGGTTCTGCTGAAGGTTTTGATCTCTCAGCCGGGTTTGATTTATGTGGCAAGAGCAGCGGCATTCCCGTTGGAGAAGCCAAGCACGATGGTTAACATTGCCACTGCTTAAGGGTGAAGTTGGATCCCACCAAGGCTGAGTTTTAGGTTGCCCCTTATTGGACACATGTGGTGAGGGAAAGCCTCTCTCCTTGCCGCTGGCCCACTCTGGCTGGGTTTGGGCCAGGCAACGTGAAACCCCTTTGCATTTTCAATGCCTCATGTCTTGGCTTGCGGGAATGCCACTTTCCTGATCGAAGTTTGGGAAAATGATACTGAAGGGTATTTTTGCGCTACAAGAGAAAACTAACACATGGGTTTTAAACCGGTATAAAGAGGTTTTTGTCCCCTGTTGTGAGGGTGGAAGCATCGGGTTGGGTGTCCATATGATGAGGAGCCTCAATGGAATGTTTTGTCAGGGCAGTGCTCTTGGGGGCTCATTGGCATCGTCAGTTGGCACGTGGGGAATGCCACAACGCCACAAGTTGCTCATCTTATGTCCTGAGTCATTCTCATGGACACTGAAGGTTTTTCTCCTTTTCCTTCATTTCACAGGGTCTGTGAAACACCATATTCAATGGTTGTGTACTTGAAACTCTTCTTTTTGTTTTTTTCAGATAATATGACTTATCATGATGCATTATCATAACCTTATATGACATTGTGTAAAGTTCATAAATGAATAGTCATTAGTTCCAGCTAAGAAATCTGAGTGTTCCTGCCTAGGTGGATCCCAAAGAATAACTGAAATAAAATTAGTCTAATTCAAAGCTCTTTTATCTTCAGTTCCTAGTGAAATTCAGCTGACCCTGGGTGAGATGCATCAATTTAAATTGAAAGAGCATTGTGCTGGCACAACGTGTTTTGTGATGGGAACTAAGAAGAGACAACTTCAATTGAAATGTCATAGGAAAGTTCAGAAGGCAAAATATGCTGACCCAACCTGGAGCGAGCACAGCCCTCCACAGCAGACAGGGCTGGTAAGCCCTGCAAAAAGTGATTTGTTAAGGTTTGGGTGTGTTTCTGTGATGCAGATACTGGAAGGAATTTTTATGGGATCTGGCCCTGGAATTGAGAGGATTAAATAGCAAAGGAAAAACCAACATGCTATTTGTAACTGATAGCGCACAGAAATGATAGTTCTGGTAGGAACTGGAATTTGAGTCCCAGTTGCCTGTAGCCAGCCATTTCAAACCATCTGTGAACAGCATCAGCCTGGACAAATAAGCTGCTTCAGTCCTGGATTTCTTCATAGTTTCAGGAAGGATGTCCCATGACGGGAAAAGGGGACACAGTCCCCCAAGTTGTGGAGTTTATTTGTTTTTGAAGCCGTTAGTCCATGTGCCAAAATTAATCCACACAAGCTGAGTTGGAGGTGCTGAAGGGAAGGTCCACAGCGCAGTGTCAAACCCAGCGGAAAGTGCACGAGACAGGAAACAAATCACCAAAAGCTCTGTGCAGCTCTGCAGCCCACGCTGCTGCCAGGGTGCAGCAACACGCCGTGCATCATGTGCTGCCATGGAGTGCTGATCTGGGTTCCATCAGCAGGCTTTGCACTTCTTCCTATTGGATTTAACCCAAAACACAGCAATGATGTGGTCAGGCTTGCAGGAGCGAATAAAGGAGGTATTATAGGCTGGGGGTTTGAGCGCAGAATGGAAGTCAGTTCATGGTGCAGCGTGATGCTGCAGCAATTCAAGGTGTTTTCTGGGCTCAGACCACAATCTGATTGTGCTCTCTTCTGTCCTGTGCATCATCATCTTGGAGTGTGATGGGACACAGGTAATTTACAGGTGTTTGTGGAGAAACACCTGTAGCCTGAGATGGAAGGTGGTGCAGGACAATAATCTCTTGCATTTTGTGTGTGCACTAACTCTGAGCTAGAATCTTGCTGCCAAAATGGACCCTTGAGCTGGTTTCTGGCATTGTCTCCAGGTCCCATCTACATAACGAAATCAGAGTGTCAGAGGGAGAGAGGGAATCACGGACCAATTCCGCCACATTCCCTTGGGCACAGGGAGGTGTCACCCAAGCCAGAAATACTGGGACTCGTAAAGGCTGCTGCCAAGCATCTAGGAATAAAGGTGCTTCCAAAATTTTCTGACTTGTCTAAGGATCTCAATTAAATGACTCAGCAAGTGACACACAACTTCCCAAAACACCGAGAGCCCTTTGTCCAACACCACAGAGGTCCATGTCTCCAGAGCCGCTTGGGATGGAGTGATGCTGCAGCAGATGTGGCCAAGGGGTGCTGAGACGGAGCACTGGTCCCTGGTGAGCCTGGGTTTTTCTTCTTTCCCAGACCTACGGCAGCACTGTGCAGGGAGCAGCAAACCTGTGGGATGCCTTTCCTGTTGGATATCTTGCATTTTGAGTCGGGCCACTGCCCCGCTGCAGAAGGCGGTGGGAGGAGGGAAGGAACGCCAGGCCTGCAAATTAGCATCAAAGGGTTGGTGCGAGGTTTATGGGGACATTTACTAGTGTTGTTTTCATTATTTACACCAGTCTTGGTTCTAGGAGTTCTCATTAAAAGCGTAATAAATGTAAAAATATTTTACAGGCCAATAAAAGTTCCAAAGCAAAAATAGCTTTATATAGTGTGATTTTTTTTCTTTTACAAAATACTGTGTGGTATCATCTTGAACCTGCTGATTGCTGATGGCACAAGAGAAGCCCCTCTGTTCTGATACAGTGTAAGGGGACAGGATGGGCATCAGGACTACTTTCCAGACAATTAATACCCAGGTAATGGATAACACAATCACTGACTTTGATGAGAGCACATTAAGCCAAATATAACTCTTTTCTTTTTTCCCTGTGGAATGGAAAGAAAACCAGATAATTTATATTATTGTTTAAAAAAATATGAAATGCATCCAGAAAGGCACTGGAATGGGACTGACAAAGGGAAAAGACATTAATGTTTTCAAGGTCGTCTATAAAATATGTTTGCATAAACACACTGTATGTAGTCAGATCTAGCCTATAGTTTCTGTAAGAATGTTAAACAAGGAGAGTGATTTTTGCCAAATCCTCTATTAGGTTTGGGATGTGCAGTCCTCTGCAGAAGGACAGAACTAAAGTGAGGGAACACTTTGGAATGAACTCAGCTTGGAGGTAATCCAAAAATCTTGTGGAATGGGTGGAGATGAAAAAAAATTGAATTTAACCCCTAAAACATCCAGCAACTTGGTATCTGTTACATTTATCTTCTTGTATCAAAAATAATAATGTTCCAAAGTCATTATGACGTCTAAACATCTTTGATCACAGAGCAGACAAATTGGTCCAAAAATGATAAATTTGTCTGTCTCACCCAGTTATCCTAATAAATACTGAGTCAGCTTTGCAAATGAAGTGGTTTTCAGGACTGTGGAATGAACATAGATGTTCTTGACCTAGCTGGAAGTGTCAGCTACAGCAGCCTGTGGACCTCCTTGCTGGAAAACCAATTTATGATTCCTGATTTTTAGGGTCTGGCATCTGCAAATACTGTAAATATTTCTTTTTTTGGATGGGCTCTGAAAGTTTCTTTCATAATTTTGCATGAACAATGATTTTTGTTCATGTAGGGTTTTAGTCCCAGTTTTTTGCACCTTGAAAACTAACTCTGTACTTGGGGAGAGGGAATGAGAAGGAAACTGTTTTCTCCTGGAAGTAGACTGCCTTTTGCCCTGTCTGCTGACTGAGCCAGCCTGCTGCCAGGATTAGGAGGGCACCAGAAAGGTGCCATCACCACAAAGACTGATAATGGCATGACCAACTCAATGCCATTTTTGAAATCCAGTTCAAGAACTGAAGGATGCCAGGCACAAACACAGAAGTATTTACATCCTGTCTAGCAGGTATGAGCAGAAAGCTCAGGAAGACAGTGCAATTATACCACAAAGTAATTTGGGCTTTCAACCTGAATATTCCACTGCTGGTTTTTTTGTGTATGTCTGTCACCAGAATTGAGTTTCTCTGTGAGGCTACTTCAAGGGGAGGCACGAGCCAGCCAAAAGTCACACAACATTTTCTTAGCAGGGAATAAATTTAGATCCTTGCCTTTTTTTTTTCTTTCTAAAATATTGGAAAGAAATGTGGGGCTCGGAATGGGATGATCACTGCAAGAAAACATGGCTGGTTTTACTGCCCTTGCTATTGTGCCCCAAGGCCACAATTAGGTCTGGAATCCCATTGTGCCAGGCATTGTCCAAACACAGAGAAAGGAACAATCCTTGACTCCAAGGTCAGCAGTATTGATTAATCTTTATTTGTTTGTGCAATTACTAGTTCATTATTAAACACAGTTATTTGCTTTAGAAGGGAAATGTTCTCAATTCAGAAATAATGAGGCCAGGTATCAGTCTTAGCATAAGCCATACATTGCATATAGGCAAAATAGAAATGTTTTGCTCATTTTCATGGGTACCTTATTGAAGTTTCTGGTTTTCAGGCAATCTTAGGGAGTTACACTCATGGCCCATGAAAGCCCATGGGATCAGGACACAGAATTCCTGGCAGCCCCTTGGGAACCTGCATTCTAAAATAACGTGGACTAAAACCATGTGAGACAACAGCAGAGCTGGGACTAATAGCATCCCACATCCCAAGCTGGTTCTCTTGAAGTAGCAACTCTTGTTTCTGCAAAAAATGGCTGTTCTGTGAATATAGCTCTACAAATAATTTTCCTGTAAAATACACTTGATTTAACTTGATTATTCTGACAATCTCTATGTCTCTACATTGGCTTCTGGCTAAAATGCCACACAGTTTTCTTGTCCACACACTGATCTTGGCTTTCCCATTGCACTTTTGTTATCTCTTTTGCTATCTCATAATTTACAGGAAATTCAGAACTGGAAGCAATCACAACTCATAATTTGAAATGCTAATCCTTGGCCTGTCACTCCAGCTGTATCACATACAGCCTGCTCTATTAAACTTTAATGTCTACCCTAATAACCATGTGAGGCTAGAAACCCAGGGATTAACTTTGATTCCTGTTTAACTACTGATAGGTGCCTGTAGTGTTACAAAGGACTCTTTCTCTTCTGAAGAGCACCGAGCATCTTTGCCTTGGTTTGTTTATAAGCTCTTGAAAGTTGGTCTATCACAGTTTTTCTCCAAATAGGACTACTATAAATTTGGTATAACTTAGCTGAAGAATGGTGTACTCAGGGCGTCAATGACTCAATTTCTCACTCTGTGTGTACTGCAGCCTGCCTGCTGTAAATAAGCCAGATTTTGGCATGCCAGGGAAAGAGGTGAATTTTCTTTCATTCAGGACCATCTGGATTCTGTGGATGGGTTGAAGATTGGGTATAAAGCAACTGAATTTTGGAGAAGATGTGTAAAAACCTGTCCCTGTTGTAATCAAGTGTAATAAATATCTCCTCTGACTTCAGTACAGCCAAAATTACCCCTGATATTTTGAATTGGGCTAATGGCACTTGCATTGTTCAAATAGACGCTGGCAATGGAGGTAATTACTGGTTTTGTGAGTGTCTCTCAATTATGTGAATGCTCTCTCCACATTGTGTTGGTAAGAAGGTGTAAGATCAGAAGACTGGTGATGCTCACTTGTGTCAAAATTGGGTAAAATTCATAGGCATACAATCTTTAGCACAGTTGATGCTCCTGAGTTATATGCTGGAAATCATAGAGTCACTTAGTTTGGAAATGATTAAGATCGTTGAGTCCAAACACAAACCTAAGGCTGCCAAGTCCATCACTAAACGATGTACTCATGCACCACGTCTAGAAATAGGATGCTTCTATAACTGTAAGCTTCTGTGGACACAAGAAGACCTGTTTGGATTGTGGACTGGAAAGTCTCTTGGCAAAATGTCATTTCTTTTGCATAGGAAGGTCTGGCCACTGCCCCAAAGAATGAGGTTGAGCGCGGAGGTCGCTCTGGTGCACGCCTCAGGGTGCACTGCTGCACTGCAGCCATCCAGGCAGCTCCCCTCAAAGACTGAAGGGCAAGAGAAGTTGGGGAGACTGCTCCTGCAGGTACATTCAAGGATGCTGGTGAGAAGAAAAGGACTATGGAGGCTCAGCAGATCCCCACTGTGGCTGGAGGTCCATCTTTGGAAGGAGCTCGCAGTCCTTGCATTTCTGTATACGGTCTGTAAAACCTCTGCAGTTGGTTGGGAGTGGGGTTTTATAAGGAAGTTTTAAAATTTGAAACACAACAATGAGTTGAACCAGGAAGTTTTCTTTTTTAATTTGTTTGGGGTTTTTTTTAAAGAAATGTATTATTTTTTTATGCAGCTTGCAGTGGGAAAGATCTCTTGGGATGCAGTAGCATCCCTTCTAAAGCATACAAAGCCCAGAAAATTAAACAGCCTGACAGGGGTAGCACATGTCTGCCAAACCTCCTGGTTCATAGACTTGCTCTGTGTGGCCTAGTAGCAAATACAAGTATTGCCTGGTGTTGTAGCTTTGGGATGTAGAACCTCCATATGAGGCAGAGTTTCCCCCAGCACATCAGACTTTCCTCACAGTTGTTCAGAGAAAGATTTTAGTTTTACGTCAATTTGGAACAGGACTCATTACTGAAGCTTGAGTTTTGGCTTTTTTTTTTTTTCCCCAAAACTGAATTCTTGTTGTTCAGCCAGTCCTACCACTCTTGAGGTCCCCACTCAGCTCCAGGACTTTATTTTCCTACAGGATTTACCTTTTAGCACCTGGATGCTCTTTTCTGAGGGAACACCTTGTCAGATAATGAGTTCAGTGAGGATTTTTGTAACAACTCACAAGATTGGTCCAACCCCTGATAGATTTTGAGGGTGCCATTGGCTGTGAAAAATGCTCACACCTCTGAATCCAGACTTACTGGCTTCCCAGGTGTTTTATAAGGACTCAGTGTAAATTTTTTGGGGGACTATATTGAATGGGTACCTGAGTTGCTGGTATGGATAGATGGAAAATTTTAATGACTGCTGTGTGTGGTTTATAGCTATTTTTGTGCATATTTTCAACAGCCACAATAGTTACGCCCATAAACTGAAAAAAAAAGAAATCTCTTTCCCGTCTGCTGGCTTTTCTTGCGCCTCGTGTATATTCTTGTTTATTCTGCTGGGCTTCCAAGATGGAAGTTTGTACAAACATTTTAGAGTTTTGAAAAACAACAACCAGAGGCAACAGAAGAAGAAAGAAAACAAGGAGCAGGGCAATAATCTCTCAAGTGACTCTGTGCATCCTTTGCTTTATCATTTGGAGCTCCAAACTGGCATTGATTTTTACAAAGCTTGGGAAATACAGAAGCTTCTATTTTCTGCTCTGTAAATGAGCATGACATTGCTTCTTTCATGTATATTCTTTGGAATTCATCCCCTGGCTGTATAGCTCCATACTTCCTGAAGATTATGTACATATGAAGGAAATAATCACAGCAGATGCCACCCAAATACCTGTGGGTGATCAGATAACCCAACTCGCTCTACGGCTTTTGAAAATCCTGAGTCAGGTGTTTGCTATCCAAAGAAGTTTCCTGAAAAAAAGGATTTCTGAGGTTTGTGCACACAAAATTGTTTTATCTCCTCTGCTAGTTTTTGCTGCAGAGAGGTGAGTGATCTGCAGAGACACAAGGGGAAAAGGCTGAGGGAGATGGGTGAGTGAAAAGAGCCCTCCAGCTGGCACCAATGGCTGGGAGCCTTCTTGTGAAGGGATGAATTTTGTACATGAAGGAAAAGCAAGTGGAGCTTGTTCACCTGGTTTGCCATTTGTGGCTGATGTAGCAGTATTTGCAACGTTCATCATGAGTACAGTTAAGGCTATTTTGTATAATTCATTGATTTCCATAGGATCTCTATTGGCCATACTTCCAATGCAGGGAGCCAAGCATGCCAACTACTTTCTGATATTAATTGTAAGTTGAAAATATAAAAAGTGTCTGATTTACAACTGGTTCACTCTAGCTGCAAGTAGAGGTTGGCATTAGTCAAGGATATGGTCCTGAGAATCTCAGTCAGATTTTAGGGGACATTTTCATCTTCCATGGATTTCATGCAGAGGGAAGGACGAGTCGGTCTGGCTGCAGCAATGTGGATGCCAGGATCTGTCCCTGCTGGACACAGAGGAGCAGCCACCACCTGTGTGCTGGTGACCAAGGCCGCAGCTGGTGTTGAGGGCACCGACAGACCCGCGCCGCCACAACGGCGCAAACAAAATATCTGTGTGGAGGAGAGCCACGTCCGACGGGTTGCAGCTGTCCCTCTGCCTCCTGGCCACCCCCGCCCCGCTCCACATGTAAATCATCACCCTTTTCCCTTTTAACATAACAGTTGTGTCATTTAAAAGCTCAAAGAGCTGAGAAAAAAGTCTACTTGTTTAGAGAAACCATTAAAACAAATTATGAGCATTTAATAAATGGGGAAAACTGTCTGTTTGTCATAACACAGAATTTTTCCTTTAAATATCCAAACAACCACACAAAAGGTTGCTCATAGATGGGTGCATTGGGGGGATATTTCCAGGGTCAATCTGCACTGGGGTCCTCTCTGGGAGCCTTTGGCCCAAATCCCTGTACAGATGGGTTGGCGGGCTCAGAGTGGGGTAAAAAGTTGTGCTGAGCTCCCTTTGGGACTGGTGACGGAGCACAGAAGTTTCCCTGGCCTTGTGGTACCCAGAGAGGCTGGCACACATTGCCTCCACCCTAACAGTGGAGGGCTGGGAGCACAGTGCCCGTGTACCACATTGTGCTTTTTTCCGTGGACCGCCCTTGGCTGCTCCCTGGGGAGAAGGGTCTGCCTCGCATGCAAATTGCATTTTTGTAAAGCTTCAATGCATCTCTTGAATAAACAGTAGCTTGGCCACTGCCTTTGGAGAGCAGTTCAGTGTTTTTCTCACTTCTCATGTGATACATCTTTTTTCAAAACATTTCCTGATCCTGCGCTCCTTCCACAGGTTGTGGGAACATTCAGGTTCGGATCTGCAGTGTGTGGGCTGGCCTCTCTCCAGTTGTTTAACAGATGATTGCTTTGAATAGGATTATCTTGGACAGGCAGAGAATCATCTCTGCAGTGCTGGGGCCGCCTTCGCCCTGGGAGCGGGGAGCGACCAGACCCAGCTGTGAGATGCTCATGCTCTTGCTGGCAAGTGCCTCGTCCCGACAGCGCACTCAGGCTGTGGACCTGTGATCCGATCTTTAACAGCCATTAAGTCCTTGGTCCTTGAGAATGATTGATTACTGGTTAAACCCCCTTGTAATGAGCCTCTTTACCTTTAGAACCTTCCAAAGTTTGGGAGAAAACCTGCTGTGTGTCTTGCTGTTTGGTGACTCAGGAGCCTGAAGCTAATTAAGTGCTCAGCTTTTAAGTGCACGACATCTTGGTGTATTGCAGGATTGCAGCTTCACTTTTGCGAAACCTCACTGCTGGCTCCCACGGGCTGCAGGCATGGAGAGCCACGGGGTGCCTGCAGCTGTGTTGTGGACCAGCTCCTGGGGGCAGCAGACACTGCCTGAGCCAACCCCTCTACAAATTTGGAGCTGCAGCATCGCAGGCTGCTCAGGGAAGGCAAAACCGGATGGGTTCTGACGAGCACAAAGCTTCTGCATCCCTGCCAGTGTTCATCCACTTGTGGTGGGATCAAGGGGTGACCTGCTGAGCGCTTGGGGCACTCGTGTCATGCTCCCTACGTGGTGGCTGGCCAGCTCACTGGAGGTGTCTCAGCTTCTGGTTGGCACCCCTACAGGGTGCGTCCATGTTTTTCCTAAAGTTCTTGGAGCTGGCAGTTTTTACAAGGTAGTTGGCCCAATGAGGGAAGAAGATTTGTGCTGCTGTCATGCTGGAATTGGGCGAAAGTGGAGGGAAAAGGAAAAGAATGACCTTTTTAGGTCAGTCTCCACTTTGGCATTGGTTCCAGCAACATGACAGGGTGGGAGCCTGGTGGTGCTTGTTGGAAGAGGGTGTGGAAGGTTTTGCTGAACCTCTCTAGGAATGTGAATTTGGAGATGATGATTTTTAAGGGTTCAATTTAAGATTTCTTTCTGTGGTTCGTGAGGAAGAAGTCCTGTGAAGATGAGGGTGTGAAAACCATATTCCCCTAAGGGGCAATGACAATGTCACCCCTGGGAGCTGGTGCTTGCCAAGCAGATCAGTGGGGAAGAAGTAGGTATGAGAAAAGCCAAATAAACTGGGTTTATGATAAGGAAAATGTCAAAAGATATGGCCTGAACAGAATCTTGGAGATGCTAACAGAGGGAGAAAAGGAAGGAATGGAAGCAATGCTACAAGGACAAAACAAAAATGTTTCGAAAGAGGCTCAGTGTGTGGGCAAGAGTGAGATGGTTATCACAGTTAACTGCTCAATTACAGCTTTTGTCACAGCCAGAGATATCAGGTGGCTCCTTTGCAGAAGTGACAGCTGAGGAGACTCCTCTCCTTAGACTTTGCCAACAGTCCAAATGTCTGGTGACAGAACACGGAGTAAAACCCTTCTCCCTCCCATCACCCTTGTGTGAGCCGAATCGCTTCTAGACCAGCCTTCCCTGTCTGGCCAGCTTGAACCTGGCATTTGGAATAAAGCAAAGTGTGAGGACAGATAAACTCCAAAGGGCCTTATGTAAAAATAAAAGGACAGTTGAGAGATGGTGACTCAAGGGGATAGTGCCCTTTGGGTGCATCCTGTGCCTGATGAGAATATTAACTCCCTTAATGAGAGAGACACTGTGTCAGACTATCTATTTCAGCTTGATAACAAGTATTTTATTACCTGCCTATCATTAAAAAAAGTAAGAAAATCCTTTATTTAGCCTCCTTGGTTCTTTAATCTCGGAGTCCTCCTCGGTCAGATGTGCAGAGACTTTTCTTTGTGAACTGGGAGCAAATTCTCTAGCTTCTCTCCCACAGGTTCTAATCCTTTCTTTTGTTTCACCATGTGGTTGTGTAAGCAGTTCCCTTGAGAACAGGGCTCCAGGAATATATAATTAAATCAGAAGTTTGGCACTAATAAGTGATCTTATCACTTTGTTGGGTTTTTTCAGGTCTTTGTGTGATATTCCTAGGCCGTTCATTTGAAGTTGTTTAATTACAAGGTCCCCACAATAGAGCCAGGGCCTTGGATGGTGGGTTTTTTTTTTAATTTGTTTAAAAATTTTTCATTATATCATGTGTTATGATGCTTTGTACACCAGGTGACCTAGGAGGGGCTGACAACCCTTCAGGACTGTCACTGACAAAGCTGACTCTGCAGAGATTGTTTTTGCTATGAGTAATTACTGAGAAGGAACTCCTCTTCAAGCCCCAACAGAGAAATAGTTGAACCCCAGAACATCTGTTGCCATCAAGCCAAACATTGGATCCCACTGGGGACTGTGTCTTGCATGGGGCAAGAGTAAAGTAGAAAGGAAGCCAAATCCTGTGAAAACTCTCATTCCCAGTGAGTTTTCCTGTGTTCTGTGCTGATTAAAGCACTGTGCCTGCTTCTGACGTCTGCGGGTGGTGGAGGTGTGCAGCTGCTGTGACCTCTGTGGGGCAGGATGGTTGCCCAACACAGATTTTTCCATGGGTTGAACCTCTCCATTGTTCAGCTCCGGGGGTGATGAGGTATCAGGGTGCAGCCCTCGCCCTTGAGAAGCCTCAGGGCCTGAGTTGACTAGGTGTGAAGTTGTTTGAGTACTTCAAGATGAAGATAAGATATGGAGATTTAAAAAAACTCTATTAGAAACCTGCCGTCTATTGAAGTGCATTTTAGGTAATGTGTATGTGTGCTCAGGATGGAGCTAAAATGACAGGAAAATAGTGCTGTAAAAATCCCTCCTCTAGGCTGTCTTCAAATCACTCAAGTTCCTCTCTTCATTTTTCAGTGCCCAAACAATTTTGACAACTAACTTGCATCTCCTCCCCCAAAAATGTGCAATAAGATTGGGAACAATGTGAAACATGAGTGCAATAACACAAAGGCAGGCGCTGGTGTGGTGTGGTGGTGTGATTGCACGGTGGCATGGCAGCATGCGCAACATGGGCTTTCAAAACCCCAAAACACTTTTTTCTCTCTTCTTTTTTTTTTTTTTCCCCAAGAAGAACGGTCTTCTAAGTCTCATCTCCATTCTAGCTGCTGGTCCACTGAAGAGTTGAGAACTGGACTGCCAGGAGCAGGGTGAGACTTGGGGATGGTTGGCTTTTAACTGCAAGGAAGACTAGAAAGAGCCATCATTCAGTTGGAGGCAGGAGCAAAGGCTTCAACCATGGCTCCCTGATAGATATTATTTTTCTAAATGCAGCCAAGCTGTATTTCCCCTTTTGTTACTCTTTTGTACCATAAAATGTAAGAGAACACTCTGCATATCAGAAGCTTCAGGCTTTCAAACGTTATGCAATCTGTGATGGAAGTGGGTTTTTAAAATTATCTCTTCCCTTGAAAAACCTCCAATCTCAGCAAAAGCTGCCCCTGGAAAGCCCTTCCCCCTCTTTAAACAGCAAAACTGATCTTCAGTGATGCCAGCACTATCTCTGGGCATGACAGTCGTTGGAAACCCCTCTGCTTTTTGTTGGCCCTATGACTTGGGGTAAGAACCTCTCCGCCAGTTTAATCCATCAACGAGAACCTGCGGATTGACGTCCTACAACTGGCCTGGCACAGTTTGCTGCACACCTGAGCCTGGAGCTGATCCAGGACCTCCATCCCCTCACTGTGCTCAGGCAGGAAACCTCGATATGAAAGTCAGGTGCTAATGAAAGAGTAAGTGAACCAAGATTAGCGTAGCTTTCCAGTGTCATTTTCAGGTCCCATTTTGTTGCTTTTCTGTCCGCTTGGAATGCTGCTCCATTTACTAACTTCTTATTTGCTTTCCTTCCAGCTTTCTTACCTATCATCACTAATTACAGAACAAACAATTGCAGTAATACAATAATGAATAGCAACCTTTTGGGTTTTTTTCTTTTGTGTGTAGGTGCACCTGGTTCAAATATTTAAGATAAATGGGAGTGACTTTCCAACTCTCCCCTCCTTTGCCTAGCAGCACAAATCTATCAATCCATTCTGGGACAGTATGAGCAGGCAGCAGGAGGTTGTGCCAGGTAGGCTGAAGGAAAGGGTGTTCTGAGATCTCCCATAAACACAGAATTCAAGGGTTGCTGCTGAGCACCCTCCCATTTTAAATGTTTTTCCCCCTTGACTTCGTGCTGGCGTTGGTGTAGTGGTTCTTTGAGATCCTGCTGACATTGAAAGATGCTGGGTTTGGATGAACAGAAACTCCTCACAGCAAGCCTTGATGTGACCCCAGGTTCACAATTTCACCACTAATCCAGAAAAAGGAGAAATTTAGAAGAGAGACTAAAACCATTCCTGTACCAGTGCCCTTATGCAGCACAACACTTGGGTTAAACACAAGAACAGCTCCACTGATTTTGCTGCTGCTCTACATCCACATGAGAGTATCTCTTCGATCTGGATTTGGGATTACAATGGAACAAAAAGCAATGTAAATCCACTATTAAGTACATCAATAAAAACACCTCACCAATGAAGATTAAGTAAGCCTTAAAAGGTACCTGGAAACAGGAAATTGCCTATAGTAAGTGAAATAGATGTTCATATAAAGCATTTAATTAAAATGGAATTAATGTTTCTGTGAATCTTTCTGTATTTCCTTTCATTGTTGTATGAGATTGGGCAGAGACATGTCCCTGTCTGGACTGGGAAAGGCTCTGACAGGGGGCCATTTCCCACCGTGGACCTGTCCAGCCCCCTGACAGATATTTTGACCAATATGATATGATTCAGCTGAAGAGTTTGCTTTCAGTTAGTTATTAAAATTTTTTATATTCTTAAAAATCCTCTTCTACTTTAATGACACCCAGGTTCTCCACCCTTTGGAGTTGTGAGCATTTCTGAAAAGCAGGTGCACAATTCTGCTACAAATCTCCTTGCAGGGAGATATGATCTGCTTAATGAAAACAGTCCCTGAGTCACCTGCTGAACAGGTTTGATGTTATTTTGGTGTAGGACTAACTAGTTTTGCACTGCCATAAACCAAGAGTCACTTCTTGAGGATGCGAGCATCCACTTAAGAGAGTGAAATGAATCACCCTCTCTGTCTATTCAAATGGACCATTAAAATATTGTGAACTCTAGAAATAACAAAAACATTTAAATCGGACCTTAGAAAATTGAGAATTTGGCTCAAAGGTCTTGAGATCCTCCTTCAGTAGTGAGAGGAAGATGTTTATGCCCTGTCTTTTCACTCCTGAGCCTTCATCTTAGAAGCAGGATGGCTTTTCCTGCAGCTTACTGTGCCTTTGGAGAAAGGGAGTTTGGGCTGATTGCCTTTCCATGCGTCTCCAACGCCTGAGGATTTAAGGGCAATGTCCAAAGTGTGATACCAGAACTTGGTGTGGTTTCCCAGTGGACAGATTCAGGGTGCTCATCCTTTTGTGTCAGACCCTCCTTTCAGTTTGCAGTATCCATGTTCATTCCCAGTATCCATGATGCATAATTGAAGGAGCACATCTGGTATGTCTATGACAAAGTCTGTGTTACTGACTTTGCACTCCTTGGTCTTGTGCCTGTGTCTTCACTATGCAGAGCGAGTCCTGCTGTCGCTGGAGCTGTGGAGCTCTGCAGTAGCTTCCAGCTTCTTGTGCTTGCATGAGACGTGGTGAGATGCTGGACTATGCCAAGGAAATGCCTGGGATGAAGTGTTATCTGGAGCTTGACAAGGGCATGCTGAGGCTGGGCAGGAGGAAAGCCCAGGTGAGTGGAGAAGGAAGGTCACGCTTTAATTGCAGCCATTCACTTGCACGCCAGGAGCGGGAAACGTGCATCATCCTCAGGTCACAGATCTGCCTTGCAGGAACAGCTTTCATCACCTGGCCCCAGTGTTTCCCCAAGAGTTAAAAACATTGACCTGTTGGGACATGTCTGCAGCCTCCAGAGGTGAAGGAAAGACCAGGGCTGGGGTGGAGACACCCACACCCCTTGGCATTGCAGTGTTCCACTGGGCACGGCACTGGCTAGGGCTCCTCACACCCACACTTGTGCTGCTGACGGAGGGTGCACGGGCTGTGCACTCCTTGGGTGCTCCTCTGCACCTGCTGGGTCCGGTGAGAGCTGCCCAAGGGTCCAACCGTACCTGGTGCTCCATTGATGAGATATCCCGGCTGTGACGGTGCACTAACGTGGTGCACAAGAAGGAGGGGGTCCTCTGCATTTGGAGGAGGGAGTCTCTGTGTACAGCTCCTAAACTTCATCTGGGCTTGGGACCGGGCCTCAGGGTGCTCCTTTCCCATGTGAGACCCTGCCAAGCTGGGCACTGCAAGGGCAATGGGTGGAGGAAGCTCCTCTGCAGATGCCGACAGTTTACATCTGAGATAAACCCTGAGCTGCAAATGCACAGAGAGGAGCAGATAACTTCTGGGAATTTTAGACATCTGGAGAACTTTAATGTAGAAAACACAGATGTTTATAGATGCATTCTGCAAGGTCAGGAAGGTTTGAGGATCATAATTTCGTGCTTGGGCATCTAAGTCTTTTTGCAGATTTCTTGGCTCCACTGTCCACTTCTGCAATGGCAGAGAAATGATTTGGATTAGAGCAGCATGCAAGCTGCTCAGAATAAGTGAGCTTGCTACAGCCACATGAAACAAATGTCTCTGTGTCTCACTTTTCTCTGAATTAAAATAAACATATAAATAATTATAAAGGTATTGGAAGAGTCATGAATGTACGGCCGAAATCTCAGACTTTTGTGTGAAGTTGCATAGAAGTTAAAAGTATGGTTACTGTCAGTTTATCACTCATTGCATTAATCCAATTAATTCATGCTCTTTTTTAATGTTGACTGACAGGTATTCTATGTCTAATATTGAATAATTATAGCCACTGTACTTTCCTCATTATTTTGTGTGAGAGCAGTTCTCACCATTTGATCATGACTGGGACAAATAAAATAATAATGGGGATATTCCAACAAGAGGAAATGAGTGCAACTTCCTTGACCTGGATAAATTACCAGGAGCAAAAAAGACCCAGCAGCTTCAGTGAATAATGGGAGGACAAGAATGGGGACAGACGTAAACAGGTTCCAAATGGGAACTTGGAGTTAATGCTATCCCTTTGCCATTTAGTTACAACACTGCCTTTTGCTTTAAAATGAGACTTAGATAGGATATGTTCAAAATACTGCCCATTAATTAGGTAAATATTCTAAACCCTCTTTTCCTCCCAGGTCCAGGGGAGCTGAGAGCACCAGCCTCCCTGGCACAGGGTGAGAGGTGATTTACTGTAGCCCCAACACAACAGGTATTTTCTGGGGCTGCAGCACATAGACATGCCATTGATAATTCTGCCTTTGTTTTGATTGCTTCCAACTGCAGAATGAGGGAGACTTAATTGGCAGAAATTACCTCATTCCTGGCTTGATTAAGGCTTCCATATGTGTTTTATAAATAAAGTAGTCTTTTCAACTGTTTTATCACTTGGAGGTTCCAGCAGACTAAATATGATTTATGGTGTTTTGCCTCTTTCCCCAAATGGGAACCACTTCTGATCCTGCGCCCTGCCTGTGGCCAGGGACACTGGCTCACCCAGAGCTGGCCAGAGCATCGCTGGTGCTGCTGGCGTGGCGCTGCAGGTGGCCGGGTACCATCAACCCTCCCTGGGGTGTTTGCCCAGCCCAGGGCTCAGCTGGGTGCGGGGTGTCCATGGGGTTTGTGTAGGGCAGTTGGCAGCATCCGCCCCATCCCCGAGGCATGACTGAACAGGGCTTTGTGCTGCTCTCGGGACAGGCTCCCTCACGGCACGGCCGGGGCTTGCCCTGACAGCGCTCGTGGGCGATGCTTGCATTGGCTGCTGGCTGAATTCCCCTGCTCCCTTTCTTATTGTGTTGTAATGCAGGAATAAAGCAAATATATATATCAGGGTTTCACTAATTATTTGGGCTGCAGTGTACAGCCTCCTAGAGCTTTGGGAAAGGCTCCTGGATGGAGTATCAAGGGGTATCTCCATCCCAGTGAGCTGCTGGATTATCCCTCTTCGTGCCTGAGGGGAGTGGCTGAAGATGAGCTTCACCATGCGACTGTACCTTCTGTTTAGTCATATCATCATATCATATCATATCACATCATATCATATCTTATCATTTCATCAAATGGTTTGGATTGGGAGGGACCGTAACTCTTATCTCATTCCACACCCCTGCCATGGGCAGGGACACCTTCCACTAAACCGGGTTGCTCCAAGCCCCATCCAACCTGGCTTTGGACACTTTCAGGGATGGGGCAGCCACAGCTTCTCTGGGCAACCTGTGCCACTGCTCCACTACAGGGAAGAATTTCTTTCTAATAAAAATAATAATAATAATAACAATCATAGTCCTCCCAAATCCACCCCATGTAAATTCATAATCAGAGATGGAAGGATGAGGAGTGATTGGATGATGCTCACCTGGTGTTGAGCTGTGAAACCTGGAATAATGCTTTTTGAAGAGATTTTTAGGCAAACAACAATAGAAAAAAAAAGGAATAGAAATAAAATTAAGGCCTCATGTGCCAAATACATTGCTTACTCCACTCCATATTGTTTCAAATCTCTTTGTTTTCAAGTAGCTGTATTGCTTAATCCAAACTTTCAGAAATTATGAGCTTGGTTTAAAACTAGAGCTCAGAAATGTTTCATATCAGGTTCTTTTATTCTCTCTTTGAAGGCTGAACATTTTGCACACGTGTGCCTTTCAGGAAGGCTGGATATGCACTACAGGAAAAAAAAAAAGAAAGCTTAAATTGTTGGGTTAAAAATTGATCCAAGCTCTAAATCACCAGTAAATGCAGATGACTCATGATAGAATGATGGGAATTGAAAATACTGTTAGACATTTACAGAGATAAGGAGAAGAGGTATATTTAGTGGGATTCTTGTGTCTTAGCATTTGGTATTCTGAACTGTCTAGAGAGAAACATGCTGATTTCCTTGGATTACTTGATCATGGTTCACTGAGTTCAGGTTTTTTTTCCTTTCTTTTTTTGCTGCTAATTCAGTAACAGTGAATATTCTTGTGAATGAATTCACACAGCTAAGCACGTTTTTGGGAGAGAAAGATATCTTTTAAAACAAAGATAATTTCCTATCTGAAGTGCAGGGAAAAAAATCCCAAAGAAAAAAGTTGGGTTTATGTAATTGTTAGTTCTGAATTTTTGAAAAAACAAATGGAAAAAAAAAGTTGGCCTGAAATAGCTGGATGTGAAATTCCAAATAACAGAATTTGGGATTTTGTGCCAGATTGGATGTGGCTCAGTGACAAAGCTGGAATTCAAAGCCAGCACAGGAAGCAGCCAGGGAGGCTGAGAGAGGATTCAGATGGGTGCAGGACAGACTGCTTCTGCTCTGCACCCACAGGATGCTCCAAATAATAAAAACGGGGTCCCCATCCTGTAATCAGCTCTGCCATGGAAGGTGCTTCTCCTGTCACAACTCAACCCCCCCCTTTTTTTTTTTTTTAAATGAAAGATCCACAGGAAGGATTAATGGCAGAGTGAGGGCATTCTACAGCTGCCACTCAGGGAGGGACAACACAAGCGGTTGAACACCATTCCTCCCTGGGAGAACCCATCAGGGCAGGGCAGCCTGACAGACAGGCTTCTGCTCGGCTTCGTCCTAGGGAGTGCTGAGGTGACACGGCCAAAACAGAGCCATTGCAGTGTACAGCAATCATGTCTGCAGTGACAAGTGACATCTGAAGGGAACAGGCAGAGGCACTGCAGTCTGGTTTTCCATGTGCTTCTCGACACAAGGAATGCAGGAGGGAGCCACCGGCATTGAATGAAATTCTTCCTTTGTGGCTGGCAGGGAGAGAAGCCCTGTGTTATTTCTGTGCTGACGGCACAGCCACAGGAAGATTATTGGGTTTTGTGTCCCCATCCGTTAAAGGAATGTCACTGTGTGAAAACCCAGGGTCCATGCGAGACCAGAAGCGTTTTGTTTGGAGATGAAATAAAGCACGCTTCCACTCTGCTGAGGTGAGAAGGGAAAAACATCTAGAGAAACCTCTGCTTTTGCCTCTTTTGGAAGTTACAACAGCAGCTTCCCAGCACACATTTCAGGGTGAAGTTTCAGCTGTGTGCTTGCCTGGAGCAGAATTCCAGATACCACCAAAGAGTCCTGGCTGGAATTTAGCCTCTGCGTAGCAGGGCCTGGTGCCAGGGTGAGTAAGGGAGCTCTTCTCCTGAAAACCCCATGGACACAGATCTTTACAGATGGTGACTCACAGAGGACTGAAGCAAACTGCTGTTGTTTCCAAACCAGCCCCAGTGCTCTCCTGAGTGCTCAGCCCAGTGAAGTGCTGGTCCTCCTGGGCCAGGGCAGACGGGTGTTTGCAGTGTGTGTTGGGGACACGTCCTCTGGGTGGGGGATGCTCTGGCCAAGTGAAAAACTCTCCAGAAGTGCCAGTCCTCAGCAGTGCAGGGAAGTGAGGGGCACAAACACTCGGCTCTGGCTGCCTCAGAGCTCCTGTGCCCTCTGCCCTTCCCCAGTCTGCCCAGATACTGACCATCCTCCTCCACTTGCCAAAAACTAACTGCTGGGGAAAGGTAAGGACTATTGATTAATGTTTGCTGGACAACTCTCGTGCCTGTCCCATGTGGATAGGAGAAATATTCTTCCTCTCTCCTGCCCTTTGTATTGGAGCCGCTCTTTATTCAGCCGATTTCTCGGGAGAAATCTGGGGAGAGGGAGTGTGCCTGCCAGAGATGTGAGCTGCATAACAATGGCTAAATCTCCCCCTTGCATCAACTTCTGCTCCTGCTCCTGCTGTTCCATATTCTCTGTGGCAGAAACATTGGAAACAGATTTTCTGGGTGCAGAAAAAAGAAAAATTGAACAGCCATCAAGATGCCAAACAACAGAACATATTTTCCTCGTGCAGATAATGTTTCTGATGTTGTTAATGAACACCCAGGTTTCCCTGAAACCTCTAACCATTGCGGAGTTTTTATAATAATGTTTGCATTAGGCTTCTGGTGGGCTCTGGCTTTTGGAATTATATTTTAGCTTCCTTAGCTTTCAGCACAATTAAGCATATTTTAAAAACACATTAAAAGGAATATGTCAGCTCGGTTTAGGCTGAAACTTACGCTGGGAAAAGAAAATCAGTAAAAAGAAAGTTTCACAAAATACAAATGAAGTGGGAGTGTTTTCATTAAAGGAAAAGATAAAGAAAATATGTTATTCCAAAAGAATATCTTCTCTCTCTGTTTTTCCCCCCTGTAGACTGAGCAATTCAAACACAAAAAACTCAAACACAAATTAAATTTGTGCCTGTAAATGAAGAAAATTAAGTGACCAGAATCCAAACTGCTCCAGGTGGTGTGAAACAAAACTCCTCGGTTTTGTGAAACAAAATGAAACAGGAACACTGAATGTAAAAATATGTTAAATACCACCAGAAGCATCTGCAAGTTTAAACAGAAACATGTAACTGAAACGTGGATTATTTCCTTGGAAGAGAATGTAGGAAATTTTACTTTTATTTTGATATTTCCATCATTTAAAAGACAAGACTCTTCCCAAACTTCAGCCCATAGTCTTCAGCCTCCAGGGACCATTACTGAAAAGCCCAATTTCTCAGTTTTTGCTCTGTGCAAAGATTACTAAAACAGGGCTCTGCTCCATTTTCTGTGTTTTGTTTCTCAGAACAATCGGATATGCATTGCTTAGAAGAAGGAGATACTTGAGAATAGGGAGATCTGCATAGATTTGGGAGATTTCTGGGACAGGCCGATGGCTTAGGTGGTTGTGTTTGAGGTTGTCCTCCCCCCAGGTGCTTCACCATTGTTTTCTCCTCTGTCAGAGTTATTGTGTGAAAGCTGTGTGTTCTCCACGGCTCCTTGTTGTAACGGGTAATCATGACAGAAGAAGGGCAATGCTAATGACATCAATAATGGCACAGAGTCTCCAAGAAGGCATTTAGAAGCCTTGCTGCATTATCATACAATCATTGAATGGTTTGGGTTGGAAGGAACCTTAAAGACCACGTGATTTCACCCCTCTGCCATGGGCAGGGACACTTCCACAAGCCCAGGTTTTTCCAAGCCCCATCCAAACTGACCTTGAACACTTCCAGGGGTAATGAGCCCATGGTCTCCAGAAGGCAAAGCCTCCTGGAAAACTGTGCTGTGCCTTTGTGTGGTTGACCTCTACATGAGTTTTTCTTTAAGTCTAGCAACAACTAATATAATAATTGACAAAATGTGCAGTGTTGCTGCACTCTGCATAAAGCCGCTGTTTTTCTGTTGGCTTCAACACCAGTCGTATCTTCCTTCTGGACTGCTGTGAGAAGCAGAAAGTCAAGATGTGATCACCCAGCCCAACCACTTTTCATCTGCCTCTGATTTTTGTAATGGGCGTAGTCAACACCTCCCTGTTTGCTGCCCTTGTATGTGGCTTGATATGGAAAGCACAACAGGGTCTGCCAAGCTCTGTGTGCTACCATGTATGGTGAAAAGGACTTCCCCAAAGCAGAGGCATAAATTCTGTGTTCTACTTACGTGAAGAATAAAAAAGATAATATGAAGCTCTGTCCTCTCCTTGTTTGGGTCAACAGTATAGGAATGCCCAGTTATAAATAGGAGAAAATGTGGTTTTGGGCAGATAAGGAGAGCAGCAGTTTATACTGGTTGAGGGGAATAGCAGCTTTTTCCAGGCAGAAGACTCTGCAGCTGGAAAATCATGTTGAATGTATTAGTAGGGCAAGAATAAAATAATGAAAATGAAGGAGATATTTTCTAGGTTCCAAAAAATGTATCTAAAATGTCTATCTTATCTATGCATCTATCTATGCATTTATCTAATAACAGGAATTCCAGAAAAGGTTTTATATTTTATTATTGTTAATATAATCAAAATATAATAGTCATCGTGTAATACAATACTATGTAATATAATGTAATACAACATATAATAATTACTTATCTTCTGAATAGTATGTGTTTTTTTATAAAAACATAATAATGTTTATTATAAAACATATTTAATATAAGCATATGTTGTCAACCTCTAGCTAATTAATAATATACATACTGATGCTGCTGGAAAGAATAATGCTGGCAAAAATAGATAATAATGTTGGAAGATAACTCAGAATTAGCACAAATTATTTTATGGTGGCTCTGTTTACAAACCTGGCATGGACAGAACACACATATTAAATCAGCAGATTGGGAATAACTGAGAGTGGGAAGACTGATTTTGGTAATGATTTGATGGATTTCAATGTGCATCCTTCATGAGTCCTAGGGAAAGGGACTCAGAGTGAATGGGGACCCTGGATGGCTCAGTCAGGTGGATGGATCAGTGTGGATAGGTCAACATACTGCTATTATTTCCCAGTTTATTTTTGAATTTTGAAATGTCCTGTCCTGTTTTTTGAAGTTATAAAAAAAGCTGAGAAGGAAAAAGAACTCTTCCCTTCCTCAGTGATGCCCTCACAAAGGGAAGGGAGAATGAGCCTCCAGCCTGGCAGGAGCATCTGCAGGTCCACAAACACTGCTCAAGAGGCCAAGAAAGGCAATATTACAAAAAGCTGAGGCATTTTCTTAGGGATGAGAAAATCACGGATGTCCACAGTTACTATCTTCTTGGAATTTTATTTAAGTATCTTAAATAGCTTGATCTGAATTTTTATCCAAATTACAGCACAAAAATCATTATTCTGATATATAAATCAACCTGCCAAGCAGAAGCCAGGGGGAGGGGTTTTGTATGAAGCTATAACATTAGAAACCTTCTTCCTTGGGGTAAAGAAGAACTTTATAAGTATCCATTCCTACGTGTTTACACAACAGACCCTAACAACCCCAAGGGGGCCTTTAGAGTTGATTGGGAGTGTGCTTTCTGCTGTAAAAGCTCCCTTGTCCCGTGTTTACCTAACTCAGGCTTTGAGCAGCACTCAGGTGTTTGCCTGTGTCCAGCTGTAACAGCTCTGGTCCTTCTGGCACCACGGCGTGTCCAACACGGGGTCCATCCCCTCCTGATGGCACTCTCTGGGTGGATGTCCCCAGGAGCACCTGGTCTAGTGGAAGGTGTCCCTGCATGGCAGGGGGGTTGAAACTAAGTGATATTTAAGGTCCCTTTGAACCCAAACCATTTTATGATTCTATGGCTCCAGTTCGATGACCGAGCCGGACCTGGCTGTTGCAGCTCCCAAATCCCTGCAGTGCCAACAGTGGGTGGCTTCACCAGCCAAACAGACTTGGAAACTTTTTCCCATTTCCACAAGTAACTTAACTAGAGATGGCTCCATTCCTGAAGGTTCAACTTGGGAAAAATTTTTCCTCATCCTTCAGGAGTGGCTTTCTTTGGTAAATCCCAACATCTTTAAGAACTGAAGTAATTTCCTATTCTGGGGCTGGTTTTCTCTCAGAAGTATCCCAAATAACCCTTTCTGGTCGAATTTGGGTAGAAGCCATCAAATCAGCAGTATTGGGATTTTCAGCCTGTTTGTGTGGGTGCAAAGGATGCAAATGTCTGAGGATAGGGATAAGTCCAGCTCCTTGCCCACACAGGGACAAGGAGGCTCCTTGTTTGTGTTCCTGGTCCCTTAGAGTGGAAAAGGATGGTCAGCACCATGTGAGCCACCAGAGAAGATGCTGCCTGAACTGAGATGGCAAACTTTGCTGAAGTGACAGTGTGAGCATCTGCCTGTATCACATATTAATATGACACACATCCAAATCATACAGAAATTAATTTCCAACTTTTGTCCAGGCTTGTTCTGCATAACTAAAAGCCAAACTGAGTTAACACTTCACTACAGAATCTATAAAAAATCTCTGGTATGACCTTTGTTGAGGACGCTGTTCTTTGGGAAAAGATGTATTCAGCAGCCAAGTGGTTAAATCAAAATAACAAGGGCTATTTATCTAGTAGCTTTCCATGGCTATACTCAAGGGGGGCATATCTACCTATTTGTCAAGTCATTGACAATAGCCTATTTCTTTCTTCCTACCCATATGCTTTATTAAAGAAACACTTGACCTACCTGTCATATCAAACTGCTTCCTTTATCCAAAACAGAATAATATAGACATTTCCCTTAAGGGAATCCTGATGCAAATATATAAGGACAGGTTGCCAATTTGTTGAGCATATTAGGGTACAGAAAACTGTCAAGGGAAACAGCTGTAATACAGACTGTTCTAACAAGCTCATTTTTCTTTTTTTCCTGTGGTACTTTTGGTCTCTCTTTAGTTTATATTATACGATTTGTATGTTACAATTTCATGGACAGCTGTCAACTGCAGCTCGTCTTTTTCATTTTGAGAAAAAGGAAACCTTCTGATTCCTGGCCATGGCTCGGATCTATTGTTTGGTCTTGACAATAACTCTCAAAAGACCTTCAACTGCGTATAGAAAGTTATGGGATAGAGGATGGGAAAAACAGTAAAGCTTGTGAAGGAGAAGGTTCTGACTGTGATTTGAAAGGTATGTATTTTCATGTGAAGCCACTAAAACACAGGGTAAGACTCCCCATTCTCACCTGTCTGCTTCTGTGCTGCAGAAAGGGCTCTCTGTCTTGCCCTGGATGAAAGGTTTGGTTTCAAATTTGAAATGATGTAAAAAGGTTCAAATGTGGCATTTTGCATAAACAAGCTTTGCAGTCACTGAGGACTGTGAATGAGAGCCAAACTGCAGGAATTCAGGCTTCCCGGTGGCAGGCTGGTTAATCCTGAGCCACTCAGTCCCCAGCACTGGTTTTGGTGCACAGGTCCAAAACATCCCCAGCTTTCCTGCAAGGCACTTTGGCGATGTTGTACAGATCAATTTCCAAGTAAATCCATAATTTTCAGCAACTGGAATCTCCCGAGACCAGAAAAGATTAAGAGTCAAATCCATATAATTAGAGGTCTACATTGACTAGTGGACAAGGCAAAGGCTGTGCTACAGAACAGAGCAGATTAAAGATCTGTTCCACTTTGACTGCGGCTCCACTGAAATCAGGGGGGTTACCCTAGAGATTAATTAATCAATTTATGCTTGTTTGCATAAAGGATGACATAGACCATCAGCTGAATGAACAAAAGTTCAGGCAGTGCAAGTCAGGGCAAGAGGGAGAGAATTAACCGTGTCTGGACCGAGGTCACAGCTTGGGCTGCTCCGGTGGCTGTGCCAGAGCATCGCGCCTGCCGTGTGCCTCTAACCAGTGACCTGTGACAGGAGGCCACCACGGGCTGTGCCACCTCTAATGAAAGTCAGATCACCTAAAGAAAATGCCTCTAAAGGGTCATATAAATATTTGGGTAGAGAAGAAAAGGAGCGCCAGGATCACGGCGTGAAAGGCTGTGCAGCAATGATCTGGTATTTCCCTTTGGTCTGAACTTCTGCCCTGCTCCTGCTCCCGGTGTCCTCACAACTGGTCTTGGGCTCCTCTTCTCAGGGGTGTGAAAAAGTGATTCCTAATCCTGTCTTTCAATGTGGGAGTACCCAAGTGAAGATCAAGAGCAGTAGGTGGCATCCTGTTCCTGCTGAAATAATTCAGATTTTTCTCGTGATCTTTTTAAGGGCTGGGAGCTCACATAGGTGTCAAATATTGGCACCATGGAAGGAGGGAGGTCTGGTGGGCTGGTGTTGCTGCTGTGGGTCAAGCTGACAGTGACTTTAGGGGACATTTTGTTGGCACGTGGATTACGAAGACACTGCACTCTGTGATTGCAGGATATATGTAGGGATGAGGAGAAGATCCTAAAAGCATATCTGTAGCACTGACTCTGCCTTTAGAAAAGGACTGGATAGTTTGACGTCATAATAGACTTCCATAGCAGATATTATCCTGCCTGTTTACTTGGAATACTGTGAAAAACAGGGAAGAGGGATATTATACACCACTGTTTTGTTCTGGCATTGTAAATACACATACCCACTGCTTGCTCACGAGCTTATGAGATTTTTCTGACAGAAGTGAAAACATTGCCTCATTTTTTTGTACAAGTTTTGAATCTCTGATGCATTTTCTGGGCCAAACTGTAGCTCAGACATTGTGAGAAATGCATTTATCACTGGCACTAGAGCCGACAGCTTCTCCTCTTTCACCCACACTGACACACTTGATGACACTTGCTGATCTCTTTGTCTAAATAACAACGTGCTGGAAAGAAGACTTGAATACCCTGGAAGTGAAAGTGTTAATGGTGTATCTGATAAATCCAAAACCTTCAGTGCAGCCTGTTGTCTGCAGAGCTTTTGGTTGCACTGTGTTCCAAAAATGGGGAGCAGCAAGACAAGCTGGGGCAACCCCAGTGGAGGACAGGCGGCTGCAGCACAGCCTCCTGGGGACCAGCATCACCAGCAGCAATTAAACATTGATTAAATACTGTCCTAGGAGCTGCTTGCCTAAGTCGTGTGAGACACCCAGTGGGCCAGATCCCCTGGAAAAATCCCAGTGTATGTTCCAGTGAGGATCTGAGTCACAGGTCCTGGGGAGTAACTGTTAATTAGAACTAGACAACTGTTTCCTGGGGGAAAGTTTGGAAAACAAGTATGTCTCAATCTTGCTTTGGAAAAGTCACATCTTACCAACAGAGAGGATTTTTAAAGCCTTTTTCTCAAAGAGCTTCCAGGTACAAATCCTGGAGTGTTCAGACAATATTGGTGTAAGCAGATTGATTTGAGGATTTTGTATTATGGAGAGAAAGATTTCAAATATTGCAGCATCCTCAGCAAAATCCCACCAGACGCTGCTTATATTGCAAAGTAGCTCATTTGGTTTTAATTCATCCTGTACCATGAGGTTACAGCCTGTTTTAGTTCCTGCTTGCTTTTTAGCTGCTTTCTGTTACTTTTTTCTTCTTTTTTTTTCTTTTTTTTTTTTCCCCAGAGCTTGTGAATTGCAAGGTCAAACGAAAGTCAAACTTTACCATTTCAGTGATGAAACACAAGCAGATGTGGCTGTTTCATGTGACACTGTGTCTGCCCCACTGTGCTGGGGTCTATGGTGGTGTCTGCACCCTGGACTACGTCCTCTCCCTCACAGCTCAGCAGTGCCAGTTCTCCCATTTGGATCTCAAAGTCGGTGCCATCCTGGCTGTTGTTCATCCCAGAGAAATTGCTTTGATCCTCAGCACCTATGTGCCCACAGCTGCAGTTTGCTTGGCCTTAGGAATGACTGCAGGCAGGTCAGTGATGGGTGGTGATGGGGTTTTCTTTCATAACACTTCAGAGTCTGATTTCCTTGACAACATCAGGCTCTGGCACAGAGTTTCCTCTGGCTCTATCACTTTCTGCTGGCCTATTCATTTGCCGTCTTCATCTCTCAATAGTTTGCAAATGGTAATCCCTTGACCTTGAGTTGGATGGACCCTTCTACCTTAAATAAAACTAAATTAACTCACCTAGCTCCAGGCTGTTGCTGAAGCCAATGACCTTTTTTCATGGAAGTGGTTGTGATGCTCAGTGCTGTAATTGCTCGTGTAAACAAAACACTGACCTCCACAAGATTGGGCATATGGCTCAGAGCAGAGGGCACCCTGGGAGGCCAGAATCAGCCATTCCTCCTGGGATTCTTGCCCTCTTTCCCAGCCAGGGTACTACTTTGTCTTTGATAGTCATCAATGGATTCATCACTCTAGTACCAAACACCCAGAATCCACTCCTGAGTTGGCCTTTAGGTACAGAAATAAAAACACACCCCACTGTCAGAGGGCAAGATGGGTTTGGCAGGGAGGACTCCCCTTGCTCAGCTTATCCTGGGCCTGGGTCACTCAGTACTTTTCATTCATAGGTTTGAAAAACTCATTAGGGTATTCTGCATGAGACTGGTAAAGAGTGAAATCTTACTGGTTTATGTTTATGACCTCATGGTGTGCAGTGAAGTCGCAGTAATTTGAGATATTTTTCATGGTTGTTTTGCTGGAGTTATTCACTATCCTGGCAGAAAACATACATAAGGTTGTTCTCTTATATGGCGATGTTGAGTAATACAGGGTTAGCAGCATCACTGAGAATTAATGAATTTCTTAAGAAATTTGAGGGTAAGTCCTGGAAATTTTTCATCTCTTGGTTTGTGTACATATTTTGCCTGTTCTCAGAATGGGATGTAAAACTTCATATAAATGAATACCTAAGTAAGGCAGTGCAGTGCATTTCTCCCTCAGAAAAATCATGACCAGACAATATTGTTCTAACTATTTTCAGCCGTACATCTTTCTAGGTCCAGGACAAATTTTCATTTCAAGGTCAGTTAAAAGACATGTTCCCAGAAAAAATCCAAACCCCAAAATCCTTCTGAAAATTTGAAATAATCTCTAAATAGAGTAAAAAAGGGGGCAGCAGCTGGAGCCCTCTGGTCAGCAGGGATGCACAAAGCCAGCCTGCTTTCCTCTCTGCATCGCTCTCCCAGTGCTTCCGTCCAAGACCTTTCCTTGACGTTGTTTTGTTTCCACTGGGATTAGCGTGACCCACTCAGCGGTCTCAGAGCAAGCACTGGCTCAGTCCGAGGGATGGCTCTGTATGCAGGGGAGGAAGGATGGGGTCCCACGCCTCAGGAGCGTTTCCTTGCTGAGTTACATGGAGCTGGAGCTGCTTCTAGACATGTGTTTGTAATTTCTTCTTTGGTCTGCCCTGGTTCTGAGAAATGGTGCGTTTTTTGATTTGCCTGCTGAAAGGGTTTCACACTTTGGGATGCCGGCGTTTGATTAGTTTTGATGATAACCACGGTAGTACAATTCTGACTTCCAGATTGCTTTCCAGCATGACACTAAGCAGCCACCCATCTCCAAGGCTGAAGAAATTCACATGTGCATTTGAAGTTTTTTTTATTTATGAAGATAGGAAGAATGTAATATACTTACCACTCCCCAAAAAAAGTTTAAAAAATCATATTTCTCATCCCCTCTTTTAGGGTGATGTCTGTGTGAGCCCATTCTAGTAAATAAGATGGGATCTATCAAGAACAGAGTATCTCCCGGTCCTTCTTTTATCATCTCCACTAGTTATCTGCCTGAGCAATTTTTACAAACTTTGTTCAATGAGGAGCTGCATTTGTCACACAGTGATTTAAAAGAGTTACTGGACTTTGGAAGGAAAATTAGTGGGAATTCTTGCCCAGAGATAACATAATATGAAGATGACAGAAAAAAAACCAGGCTAGCATTTCTATCACACTTTTTCCCTGCCTACTAATGGTTTTGATTCTCATTATTTCTCAAATGCCAAGAGTAAAAACCCTCCAGGGTACCAATTAGCTGTGCCCAGTCTGGATACGACTGCTCTCATCCAGGACATATCTTGAGATGCTGAAACTCTCCTTGGGAAATGGCAATTTGTGTGCAGCTATGTTTGGTAATTTTCAAGGACTTCACCTTGTTGGGAATTAGAGATGGACTCATGCTTAATTTAAATTAAAACAAATCTTTTTATTAATTGACTTTCAATAAAACCAATTACCATAAATGGGAACCTGGGATCTGTGTTTGCAGATTATTTTTCTCTCTCTCACTTATGTTTTATTAGGGGTTATACTTTTTTTCTAAAAAGAGTAAGTGACACTTTGAATTTGTTTCAGAATGAGTTTTTCCCCTTCTCTACAGCCTTTTTTATCTGTTTCTGCATTATTTTAAATTTAGACAATTGAACAATGACATTGACAGCATTTATGGCAGTGTGCAACTGTATTTTACATTTCTGTTGCTTAACTCTACTCCATTTTCTAATTTCAAAAAGGAAACCGAGCTAATTTAATGGCTAAGATAAGAATATTTTGGGCTACAGCTGAGGGCCAGTTCTGGTCAGGATGCTGGGGTATCTGTGGCACTGTACGTGGTTAATGGGCACTGAGAGAGGTACGTGACTGGTGCCAGGGCCCAGCCTTGCCCCAGCATTAATTGCTGCTGCAGCCCTCTCCCGAGGTAGTGCTCTCCCTGCTTTGCAGATTAGGAAGCAGATCTGCTAAGACCGACACTTTACTCACATGAATAGCTCCATTGAGTCCTACATGGCTATTAAGTGACTTAAGTTCAATAATATATTAAATCTTTGCAGGGCCTAAGGCAACTTGGAGGAGGTTATTTAAAAAGTCTGCCCTAGCCTTTTCCTGCAGCCACAAAACCATCCTTGTCAAATCCCACTTCTTTCCCACTCCTAATTTTTTGTCTTGTGCATTATTTTGCCCCATTTCTCTTGCGCACACAGCACCTCTCATGAGTGTCCTGCCTCTCTCTGTCACTCCCTCCCTACCCTAGCACAGACACCACTCCTCACCCCTTTGCATCTCCCCAACCCACCTGCATTCCCTTGAACTTCTTTTTTCAGAACTTTAATGGGCACAAAAAAACCCCAGCATTAGAGGAAAAACTTTCACTCCCCCTTGACAGCCGGAGTATCTCTGGTTTTTATAAAATTGCAATATTGGCTAGAGCAATAGAGGGAGCTGCTGCCAGTGGCTGGGGTCCAGCAAAGTACCATGAGCTGTCCTTGCCTAATCCCTGCTGGGACCTCCCCCACAGGTCCATTATTTAGGATTTCTTGAAATGGATAAAAAATGAAAAGAAAAAAGAGGAAAAAAAAAACCCAGCCTCAATAAGATTTCTTTTGGATCAATATTTAAAGTGCTGGAAAAATTAAGAGAGAAGGATATTTGTCAAATTCCAAAATATTTTCTTAGCCTCAGTGTAAATATTTGTAGAGAAAGCAATTATTGTGCATAAGAATTTTCTGTTGTGTCTCTCAGTTCTTCCATTGAAATGATTGCTTTTTTGGCCCATCCCTGAATAACTAAGTAGAGGTGATTAAAAACCTTCAAGTCCCTCAAATTTATTGTCCTGTAACTATTTTTGAAAGCAGATTTAGTATCAGTATGCTATTTATATTCCTTGAGACCTAACATTTCAGATACTAAACCAATATATCAATGCCTGATGCAAAGCAGATTGCACTGAAGATGTAGAAATGTATACAAGAAGAAAACTGCTTATATTTAATAAAGAACCAACATATAAACATATTTTAATACAATGGGCTTTGAAATCAACGAGTTCCTACAGGTTTACTGCATCCACCTCCCTGACGTTTCTCTCTTGCATCCCGTGTGCAGCATGACAAAAAGCTCAGATGCACCTCTGGGGTACAGCAAATACAGGATTGATATTTCCCCAAGAGACGTGTCAGACCAGCTGCTTCTGTGCACATCAGGCTTATTTTTATCCCAAAATGCATTTTCTCTTCCATGTTCCAGTGTGTATTCCAGGGCTGCCCTCTCACTGCCTCTCTCTGTTCCTACCCTCCCCTAAGCTCTCCCCTTGCCCTAGCATGTCCTGCCTGTCCTGGAATTTCTCCAGGGGATGCCACAGGTTGCCAAAATGCCACCCCTGTGTCCTCTTTGCCAGGGCACTTACAGGAGCATCCACTGAGGATGAAGATCTGGTTGCCCCATGCAGTGCCAGGCGCTGGTGTGTGGGGTGGGAAGGGATGGCTGTGAGCAGCCTTGGTCCCTGTACCCAAAACCTGCTCTGAGGCTGAAGAGAAAAACAGGCAGGTAGCAAAGACACGTCAGGGAAGAGCACAGGGCCACAGTCAGCTGCTCAGCACTGAGGGCTTCCTGCCTCCAGCCTCATTTTTGGGCTCTGAATTCACTGGTTACTTCTATGGTAGACAGTGGAAAATATTCCTTGTTATACAGATGTTTAATTCCCCTTGGTCTGGTCAAAACCCAGTTGCTGTAAGGGTTTAAGGCCAGCAGATCCAGGCTGGTCATGCTCCTCATGGCTGTCCCCAGTATCACACTTCCTGTGTGTGCCTTGGCAGATGGCTGAGACCAGGCTGAACCCTCCCTGCTGCCCTTCTGCCTCTTTTGCACCTCACTGCTGTGCTCCTGCTGCCTCTGCGCTGTCATCTCATACTTGACCTCTTCCATCTGAGATAACCAAAGGTGCAGAAACCTTTAGGTCTCTGCTAAAACCTCCCCATCTCAGCCCACGGCAAGGGCCAGGGGTTACTGAGCCGAGCCCAGCTGAGTTAAGCTGAGCCAGGCCAGGGCTGGGCAGTCCAGCAGCTGACTGCAGCTGCATCCACACTGTGCAGCCCTCACCACTGAGATTGGGACATGCTTGTTTTCACCTCTGTCCTTACCCCTCTGCTCAGGAAAGTCCACACACTCGTCCCCTCCCACTCTGCTTTTGACGGTTCATCCTTATTTTGCTACCTGCTGCAGGCTCCTGCCCTTCCCAGAAACCTTCTCCCCTCTATTAGCTGCCCCCTCCTGACACATTTAACCACAGCACTGCCCTATGAGCCCAGAAAGATGTCAAAACTCCCCCTCCTTTGGCCATTAATACTCTGTATCAAACCCCTTATTATTTCTCACATCTCTCCATTTCTGTGTGGCCAAGCCACATTGCCAATCAGCCATCATTGCCCCCATCTCTGCACCCCTTCACTTCTCCCCATCGCTGCATCCTATCACTTCTGCCCATCTCTGCACCCCCTCTTCCACGGGCGCCTTGACCTGAGTGTCCCCTCCTTGTCCCCAACACCCATCCTGTGCCCCAAAGGGCAGTGGGGACCTCCGAAGCCTCTCCCACCAACCCATTCAAAGCAAGCCCTTTCTGCGAGCCCTTGGGTCCAGCCACAGCCTGGAGGGGACAGGCACAAATGTCCCAAACCCACATGGCCGGTGCCACCTCTCCCAGGACAGGTGGTTTCCCCCTGGGGAGCACTGGTATGGGCGCTGGTGGGACCTTCTGTCACGCAGCATCTCCTCCAGCAAAGATAGTATTCGAGGAGTTGGTATTCCAGCCGATTTCCAGTGGTGCTTCCCTTTGTGCCACCTGGTGGACAAAGGGGGCATTTTCCAATGTTTTATTTCACAGAAGAAGCAGTGTTTGGAAAAACTCATTTTTCGATTAGCAATCTGGTTGAGCATCATCGATTTAAATTTTGTGTGATGAGTTGCGTGGTCCTGTGATACCCAGGATAAGCCCCAAACCACCCCAGCATTAATCAAACATCTATTTCTTACCTGTTGCTGATGTTTATGCATAATACTGCATTGTAACAGTAAATAAAGCTGTTCAATAAAACTCAATTCCTACAGTCACCTTAACAAGCGAATAATTTTGTCCCTTCCTGAGCTGCCAACAAATTCATGCTTTTATCTAGACTTGAGCAACTGCTTTCTGGTTTTTTAACAAATGTGCAGTTTGAATCCCTCCTGTGGCCAGTCCCAGGCAGGCTGTAAGGGGTGGAAGCGCTGGTAAAAAGCTCATGGAAATAGAAAAATTAAGTAAATAACAGTGAATGTTCCTGGCAAGTGTTGCTTTTTTTCAATTTATGAAGACAAACATTGCAGGAGAAACTCTGTTTCGAGAGATATTTTTGTTCGAGGATTAGACGTAAATCCCTGAATTGAGGTGCTTAATGAAATGAAGCCATGAAAATGGCTTTTGCTCTCAAATCCCTGCGAGAAGTGTCCAAACTGAGCTGTGAAATAGCTTCAAATCATTATTAAATAGGGAGAAAACTGCAACGTGTTCAGAGCACATTTCAGAATAGCACAAGATGCTGATAGACGGCAAAGAAATTCATCGCTCAGAGTTTTCTCCCACTATTAACAGTTCAACACCCCTCTGCTTTAATCCTCTGAGAGAAATCCTGCCTTTAGTGAAGTCCATGGAAATTTTAGCAGTGATTTGACTTGGGCCAGGGTTTTGTCCTAAATCTTTTCATAAACTCAACAAAATGACGATACAAAAATATCCAACATAGACAAAAATCCTGTCTGGCAGCTGTCGGTAGCTAATGCGGGGGATAACATGGGGCAGTGTGCAGCCACACTACAGAAATGAAGAATTTCTTTGTGTACATAGCCTGAAACCTCTGCAGGCAGAGTGAAGCTGAAATTTGGGTATAACCCTCTGATACCCAGATTGCTGCAAAACAGCTACCACCAAATCCCTCTGCCTACAATTAGCTTGGACTGTGATTTTATATCTCACTTGAAAGACGATGTCTCCATAACATCCCACGGAATCTTTTGGGGCAGTAATGCATCTTCCCCAGGACATTCAACTCAGCTGCCCAAAGTCCTTGCTTTGTTTTTCTAAAAGAGAGGGGAAAATGAGCACAAGTTTAAAATATTTTACTTTGGATTGAGGAAAATTGTATGTTTTACTTAAAAAAGAAATTGTTTTAATTTTCTTCAGTGGCAAAACCCGTATAGCTTAGACTGTCCAGAAATGGAAAGATTTAAATTTTCTAAGGAAACAACCTCCTTTCTTCTCAAAGATTCAATTTTCACCAACTCAGAAAAACTTGCCCTGACTGAAATTAGACAAAATATTTTAGTTTGTCTCAGATTTAAAAATACTGTCTGCAGCAATTTTATTAAAAAGTCTGGCCAATCAAAAATAATAAAAAGATTAAATACGAAAAGGTTTCGGCTAAAATTTGAAGAAACAAAGACCGTCGGCTTCCCTCACCCTAATTAATTTTTTTTTACCCCACTGGAAATTTTTGTTTGGAGAAGCGTGTGCTCTGAGAGCTGTCAGGGGACTCAGCTCTGAGGCAGGAGCTGCTCCGTGGGGAGGCACCGGGTGCCCAGGGCTGCAGCGGTGGCAGTGCCCGTGCTGGGGACAAAAGCCACTCTCATCCTTGGACCTTCCCAGCCTGGTGTGCCTGCCCAGAGACAGCGCTGCCGGGGGAGTCTGGGATGGAGGGAATACTGGCAGTGAGCTGGGATGGGGTGTGGGAGGCGGTGCAGGGAGAGGGTCAGGAATGACAGGGGACATTTTTGGTGTGGGGGAGCAGAAGCGGCTTAAGCCGGCTTTATCAGCGTGTTATAAACCAGCAATCAGCAGGGCTGAGATTTGGCAATCAGTCAATACTGGCTTAAAAACAACCTGGAGAAAAAATGTACCTGGGATCCACTTAAGGTGACCTTTGGAAGGAAGAAAAACAAGTTTAAAAGAAAACAAATGTTTCACAGTGGTGTTTCAAACCAGCCCCGTTGAACTGAGGGTGTGTAGGGACATTATTCCTCTGTGTGTGGGAACTCTTTGTGTGCTCGGAGCTTGTGGTGACATGACACGCTTGTGGCCCTTGGCCGGTGTGGGTGCCCCACCTGCCTACACAGGGCACCTTTTGGCTCCTGAGAGCTCCCCAATGCCCCCAGCCCAGCCCAGGAGTGCCAGGCAAAGATGCTTCAGCCTCTCCTGGGACAGCCCAGGAGCACGCACCAAGAAAGAGTTGGCTGTGGCTCTTCCCTATCTATTCACTTCCCAAATGAACGCAGCAGCTGCAGGGAGCCTGTAACACAGGTTGAAATCCCAACTAAGTTTAGTCCCAGAGTTCGAGGTTGGCTTGCCCTCTCATGGGAATGCCACGATCACATGTGGCCGTGGTGCAAGGCAGCTTGAGAGCAGTGGCTGATTTTCACCACCCTGAATCCCAGGTCTGAATTCCCCACAAAATCCCAATCCCTCTCAGCTCCTCACCAGCAGATATCTGTTTCTTTCCCCCAAACTGACCTGCTAGCAAAAACTCCACAGTCTGAAACCAACTGCCTTTCAACTGCCGGATATGAAGTCCTGCCTCTGCCCAGACTCTCCCTAAAAACCTAACAAGGAATATGTGGAACATTGGAAGGAGCTGAAATGGCCCAGCCATGAATGGCGTGTAGCAGCCCCATGGAGATATCTGGTTTCTGTTATGTGTTTCTTTTCCTTGCATTATCTGTATTAGACCTTATAAAATGGATGATTTGTATCAGCTGTCCTGCTTTGTTGTTATTGCCATGTTCTGCTGAAATGATAACGAAGCTCTTGTTCCAAATCTTCCCCTCCCACAAAATATCCCAGCTATGTGAAATAAAAGATGCTATTTTATTACAGGGCTGAACAAAACTCTGTAAGAGGCAAAACAAAGGGACTCAGAGAAGCACAATTCCAGGGATGTGAAGAAAAATATTGGTGGAGATGATGGTCATGGGAAATGTAAAAAGCAAAAGCAATTATGAGCTTGGAAATTATTACAATGTCATTTTGCAACCACAATCAGGAACCTCATACTTTCCCCCCCTTGCATCATAACCCAGGACACTTGGATTTGAGAGGACAAATCCCAACTTCCTTGTGGTATTTCACATTAAAACATTTTTGGAAAAACTTATTATTTCCTCATGAATCTGGAAGTACCTGATAAATCTGAATTCCCAGGTACTCGGAAAAATTAAACCTTGAATGTCTCTGATTTCATGAGATCATGGAGAGTGAAATATTTTTTATCTGTTCACTCAAATGGATGTTCCTGATTCTTCCTTGGTGAGCCTTGGCCAAGTCACAAACATGGCCAGGTGACTGCCATCATGCATTACTCAACAGCAATTTCCTCATTTACGTACTGTGAATTCTTTTCTGCACCATCTGATGTTGAGGATTTTCATAAAAAAGACAGCAGAGCCTGCGTTTTTTTGTCTGTGAGCTGAAAACCCTCCAGAGATCAACAACCACTGCAGCAGCCCCTGTGGGCACATGTTGTCTTGGACTGTGTCCTATTTCAAAGAAAATTGCAGCCAAATCATAAATTTATATGTGACTTCAGTCTGCCTCCTCCATCAAATTTTGTGGTGTCCTCCTCTTTGGTGGCACCAGTTTCCATCAAGAGTTTTGAAGCATTTTTATTCCTTCCTTGTTTTATTTCTTCTTTCCGTCACTTGTGTTTTGAGGTTGGTACAAGCAAATATAATCTGGGTTTTACAGACTACAAAAAGGAGGAAGAGCTGACGTGATTTATTATTAAAGGAACTGAGGTCAAATCCAGACCTACTGCTCATGAGAAGCTGTTAATACTGTTCCTTTGCCCAAAACATTGAGCCAGACCCCTCTTAGCTCTGGTAGTCCGGCTCCAGGACTGCTTTTGGAAAGCACTTATCTTTGAAATGCAAATACCATGACATTTCAGATGAAATCTCATTGAGCAAGTTCACTTTTCAGAGGAAATATTAAGGAACTTAACAACTTAACACTTCAAGAGTGATGAAAACATATTTGTCTTTTATACAGAAAAGGGCTGACAGCCAAATTCTGTAATTGAGGATACCTCCTGAAATATAGAACACTGAATGAGCAGCCAAAGGGTCAATTCATATTTTTATGAAAACAAGCAAAAGTGACTGTTGTGTTTATATTATCGATGCCTGGAGCATGGGCATCCCGTCCCATTCCCGTCTTCAGAGACAGTGCAAACTGCCACATAACTTAAAGAAAAGATGCAGTGTCTGGGTGAAAAGAATACACAGAAATTGATTTCAAGACAATAAAAGCAATATTTTTATCATCAGAAAAACTGCCAGGGACAGAACTTTTATTAACACTTGCGTGAGGCTACACCAAATTACATCAGTGGGAGAGAGGGGTTTGGTGAGTGTTATTTAAAGTGGTCTGGCTAAAGAATATCCACTTGCATGGCTTAGCAATGGATAATTAATTATTATTTAAAAATTTAGTAAAGCTTTTGTTTCTCCATCTGTAGTTCTCAGCAAAAATATACCTTATTATAGACCTATTATGCTCCTTCTGCAAAGAGAAGACAATATATTTTCCACTTTAATCAGACATTTTCATTTGCATCTAACTTCCTCTTGAGCATTACTGACTTCAAAGGATTAAAATTCCTAGTTCTGGTCCAACAAGAATTTTTTTATTTTCCAGAAGATCAAAATAAGGATAAAAACTTTCTCTTTTTGCCCCCTACCCCTCCTTTTCTGCATATTTTAGAAAAGTCTTGCCTTGTAGAAAATTTGGAAACACTTGTCACAATCTTGTTAGTAGAGCCAACTGCTAAGTGCCCCAATAGACTAAAAATCCAATAAAGGACATGGTTTGTAACTCTTAATTTTTGCAGCTGTTGGATAAAGCCAATACATCTGTTTATGGTGATTCTTTCTTTGCTGACAACATCAATTTATCCTCTAAATGCCAATGTTCCTAAGCAGCTGTAAGTGTGCCCCCTTCTATCTAATTTCAGGAGAGTCAAACCCAAATCTTCCACTAAAGAAAACTGGGAATTGTTCCTTTGCAGCTGTGCTGCTGCCTACCTGCTGAACTGCTGGTCCAAAATGTCCTGGGTTTCCTTGCTAAACAGAGGAACATGTCAAGGAGTTGGTGGAATTTGAAATGAAAACTGCTTGCAGATCACCTGGGAATTTATCTGCAAATTTGTCTTCGGCTGTTGACGGACTCCCAGGATTACAAAGACAGAGGCAGAGAGGAGAAACCCTCCTTAATCCCAAATGCAAAGCACAGGTGGAAACTATCCAATAAAATAGGGTTTGGGGGGGTGGGTTGGAAAATTCTGTTTCATCAAATTGCAATTGTTTTTGCATGAACATGTTCACTTATAGAAAAAACTGTGCTAGGGAGTTTTTGCAAATGCAGGATGTAGTTTCCTGCCAAGGCTAGCAGAAGCAAGGACTGACATTCCTTCTGTACTTCAGCCCATCCAAGCCACCCGCCAGAATAATTTCTCAGAGATAAGAGGACTTAGGTTTCAGAACTATCCTATGCCCCTATTTTTCCTCTGAAAAGTGTCAACCAAAATTGGAATTACTTTGGGCTGGAACCAAAGGTCAAGCCTCGATTTCCATCAAGTAAAGCAATTCCTTTGCAGCCATCCCAGTTTGGAGAGGTGCATCGAACAATAGGGATTAAACTTTCATGCCAGATCATATGGTTCAAAATAAAGAAGGTTTTGTTATTACCCTTTGCTCTTCCCAGCAAGAATGCCTCCCAGCAAAGTACCCTGTGTTGGAATTTTAGATCAAAACAGTTGCTGTGCACCCAAAGCCTGCATGCTTACAAACAGAAAGGAGACCAAAGGAGAAAACTCTTTGAGACACAAATCAGAGCGAGGAGGGAGAGGAATAAAAGCTACTGCTTGAAAATCCACCCCAGAAGATGGGAGTCAAAGGTGAAGGAGAGCTTTCTGCAATGAAGTTCATGCATTGACTTGCTCTTCCAACAACTTTGTCCTTTTGAAACCTGGCAGGGCTGCCCTGCAGAGACGCTGTCCTGTACCCAAAAAGCTGGTCAGCCCTTCCCACCACTCAGGATGTGTGTTTTGAAGGCTCTGTGTGCAGGAGAGGCAGTTTTGGGGAGCAGCCGAAATAAGCTGCGCACTTTGACGCAACAACAGGGAGGAAGGGAAACAATGGCTGTTACCTCAGGTCAGGCTGGCTGCTGGTTCTCCTGCACTCCACAAGGGAAAACCAGCACCAGGTAATTTATTGGCTCTTCCAGGTGACAACAGGAAAAAGAGAGGCAGTGCTGGTCCTGCATGGGCACAGGTGGTTTCTGCTCAGTTCACTGACTTTAATTGTGGTCCAGACCTTCTCCCTGCTCCTGAGGAAAAGTGTTTTCAGGAGGGATTTTTATCTTTGGTGCTTAAAGGGAGCCAAATTATGATATAAAATTGTAACACTCTATGAGACCATCACTGCACACTCAGAGCCTGTGCTGAATCCTTCACTGCTGCCATTTGAATGTCCGTGTTTCTCTTCTGAGGAGTGGGGGGACCTTTTAGAGCTGCTGTAGGATGAAACAGGGCAAGAAATAACTTGCTCTTGTGATGAGAAGATCCTGCTTAAATATTTGAATAGAGTAAGGTGGACATTTCATGGTGCTCTGAACTCCATTTCAGGTGTACTACAAAGAGTTTTAAGAAGATTTATTAATTTGCAAGCCATTGTATGCATGGCAACTGTCCAGTTAGGAAAATGAAAAATAGAAATAAAGAAATAAATAGGAAACTGCAGGTACAATGGGCCCGTAGATGTCTGGCAAACACTTCTCTCCAGTGCCCAGATTTCTCAGTGAGGTCCTCATATCCAGTTGCCAGCTCTTGGCCACTCAACAAATCTGTTCTCTGGAGCCCCTTTGAGACCTCTTCTGATTTTAAATTTTTTTTTTGTATCATCATTGCCATAGACGTTTTTTTCCTGGTGATCTTTATTATGGCCATCAAACCTGCTGACAGAAGGCTTGCCCTAGATTAGGTGCAACAGCAGATGTAGCTCTTCTGCCCCCCCAAATGCCAGTGTAGCTTCCTGGACAACACACATAACTCATTCTTAAATATAGCATAAATTAGGAAACCAGCAAGGGACACTACCTCAGGAGAGGACAAGTAACAACAGTGTTCAGAGACCTGTGGGGAGGAGCATTACCTACAACCTATTTAGATTTAAAAAAAAAGTGAACAGCTGCAAATTATTCCAGAGTTTCTTCTTGTTTAGGCAGTAGAATTTTTCCACATCCAGTTTTCCAGCAGTATTTCCATTTCCCGCCACCACCATGCATGCACCAGTGACTGAACATTTTAAAAGCAAAAATCCCTGAGCACTTACCAAAGAAAAGACATTTAACAAATGTTTGATGTCCAATGAAGTGGGGACAGCAGCAGTGCAGGCATGTCCCAGCCCAACCTGCCTTTCCAGGAATGCAGGTTTCCTGCAAAATTGCCCTCCCCGCCTCAGGGCAACACCTCCAGCACCTCTGCTCCTGCCCTGCTCCGTGGTTATTGTGCGCACAGATGAATGGCACGGACCCGTGCGCTGGGATGTTATTGCTGGATAAAGCTAATAAAACATTTGACTCACTGCAAGGAAGCTTTCCCATCCCACTACACGCCTGATCCTCAGGGTTACCCGCCTTTGCCTCCTCACCTTTGCATTGTATGATGTTATTCTAACCTCTTTCATCTTTGGCTTTTGGCAGTCTTTTCTGCTTTAAGTATATAGTTATCTTAAGTTGAGCAAGATGTTTCAGGCTACAATAACTGGCTGATGTTTTAAATTGAAACCTCCTAATATGCGTTCAATTTACATGTACTAAGGATCTCATTCAATCTGAAATACCAACCAAGTATAAAATAATAGTGACACTTGACATTTTCACAGGGATTTACAACTTCAAAGGGCTCTACAATATAAACGATCTCTCTCTGTACTTATGAGATGGGTAAGTAAATACTATTAAGATGGAGAATGAATGAGGAGGGGCTGCAGATCTTGCCCAAGGCCAGACAAAGAGTTGGTGTTGGGGCGGGGGTCCTGGCCTGCTCTCCTGGACCCAACATGTTGGACAGCTACAGGCTCTAAAAGGTGCAAAACCAACACGAACGAGTCGTGCAGGTCTGTATCCCAAGAAGATGTATGAGAAATTAATGGACTTGAATGCTGTCATCCAATCAAACACACCCACTCTCAGTCCAGGCTTCACCCTGAGCATCGTGGTGCGGTGGTTCCTCGTTTCTGAGGTATCCCTACACTGGTGATGTCACTTCAGCACCCAGACTGGGGATGGGTGGGATGACGGCCATGGGGCAGATCCTGCTTGTGCAAGTCTGTGGATGAGTGATAAACCTGGTAGGAAGTCCGTGCACTGACTGCCTTTAGGAGCAGCCTGTTCACTCATTTGTGAGAGTTTTCAGCCTATTTTCTCATTTGCAAACATGGGCCGGGTCCCTCTCTTGCGACACTCCTGCGTTTTGGAGGAGGAGGTGGCTTTCAAGCAGTGCCTGTGCCAGTAGCCCAAATTAGAAACCTGCACTCTGCTTGATGGATGCAGCTATTGTTAACACAAATAAGTGGGTGGATGTTTCATTAATCACAGCCCATAAACCATTTTGACTAACCGAAAAAATATTTCCTCTGTCTTATTCATGCCATAGTTCCTCTGAGCCTTTTAGCCCATTTGTACGGGCTAGAGAATGAGTTGCTACCCGTTATACAGCATGTCCTGCCCTTCCCTTGCTTTGTAAACATGAGCAGCTCCATTCCATGATGTGTTTTGATGAGCTGCCAAGAGCCAGCTAATGTACTGTTTGCTGACAAGTATATGTTATTAATCCAAAAGCACTGAGCTTGTGGGTTGGGATTTTTTTTCAAAAGAAGTATAAAAACTAAATTAAACAAGGGTGTGGATATTCCTCAAACGTAGCTACTGTTCCTTCTGTGATGCAGTTGCGAATGTGCAGCTCCTCCAATTTCAGGGAATTATTTAAGCCATTCTATTTCTTTATCACATTTATCTTTCTGCAGAAATCACACAAACTTAACTGGGTGTCCTCTTCTGAAGACCATTTCCCTCAATGAGTTAGAATTTTAAAACTAATGCAGGGCAATAAACCTGTGGCAGCCCTTCCTTGTACACACTGTGCTCCTTCACGCGGCTCCCCGGGACCAGGTGTGGCAACAGGGTGGTGGCAGCTGCTGAGAACCCCCAAATGCAACATCCTCGTTACCCACCAGGCATTTCACACATCACCTAATGGGTTTCTTTGGGTGTATTTTTGACAAAAGTCCCTGACTTTTTGGGATATGCTCTGAACACCAGCATAAACCCTCAGATGCTTTGCTACCAGGAAAAATCAAACCCTTTTGCAGGGAGCAGTCCTAGTGGAAGAGGGGCTTGCAGTTCTGACCACAGACCGGACCATCCCCATCCCATCTCCAGAAGTGGCTTGTCGTGGGGGTTGTGTGGAAGGGGAGGAGGAGGAGGACAAGGGGAAGACATGCCTTGGAAGCCTCCCAAGCCAGGCGCGTTGGGGGTGAGCGTCTCCACACCAGCCACCAGCACATGGGGCTGAGCGCTCGCTGCACCAACAGGTTTGTGCAACAGGACCCCCCACAATGCAGGGCAGAACGTGCCCCCAGGACAGATCAGTTTTCAGCTTGATGTAAAAAGATGACAGCTATTTATGAGCCGCCTAGGCAGAAAACACAGGGGCTTTCATTTTCATGTGCAGGGCACCATTTGCCTTCCAAATTCAACTGACAGCTTTTGAGGCAGTCCTTTCAGGGGACAAATGGTAATAAAGCTCCTATTTACACTGGCTGTTGACTCATCTTAGGTGGAATTATGTACTGAAATAAGTAAATAGCTTCCTATTCAATGTGATCCATACACAGCTATGGCCCACAGTACAATGCAAAGCTCCTGTATAGACAAGACCCCTATTTGTTGTGTGCTTTTCTAGGTCACTTAGCACTTTGCTTCAAAAACGTGCTTTTTAGGAGTGAGACTCCTGGTGTGAATGGTCTTTCCCTTGTACAGAGTAATTCACCCTTAAAAACTAGCAAAGCTATTATTGCTTTTTAATTTGCATTGTAAACACATTAAAGATGAGCTGAACAAACCAGGACAATTTAGGATGCCTTTTTACATACCTGAATATGAGGCTTGTGTGGTTTATTTTTTTAGTATCCATTTATCTCATGAGTTTTGGGTTTGTTGGACAAATCATCTTGGAAAAAGTGTCTCAAGATAATCGTGTTTCAGATAGTGCAATTGCTGAACCTTACGTGTGCACAGAGCTTTTTCATAGCTCTGGTTCATGTCAGTCAAGTTGTTAGAGGGTGACAGAGCCCTTTTTTACATTAGGACAGTATTTCTCTGGGGTCTTGGAAGCCATTTTTTGCACGTTTAATTCAGTTGAAAATGTGTCATTAAAAATCCCTTAAGACCTAAACAAAACAAACTCCAAGGGCAATTGCCAACAACACAGAAATAAAAAAGTGTTTAATGTTTTCTCTCTTAAAAAGCTCAGAATTTATAATAAGTATTTTTTAAATGAACACCTCACCGTGATGGTGCTCAAGGACTTCTGAGCAGCTCTCAGCTTGCAAGGAAGAAATCAGGAAAAATAAAAGAACATGAGGTGAAAGGAATTGACAGCCTTTGTGAATATCTCAAGGTACACAACATCCTTATGGACATTTAATCCACTGGTTTTCTGCCTCTGAAAGACATTTCAGTCCAATTCCTGCTGACTTTCCTTTTGGATGAAGGCATCTTCTTATTTTGAGTTTTGAAGGACTATGGAAAAGCAGTGTCTTACCTCAGCTGGCAAATTATCCAGGGTATTTTGTGTTCATGTAAAATCCTGGTTGGTTGGTCGTTATCTCTAGCAGCTAAAAGAGGTGCAAAATTGTGATTTTCCATACACATGGATAAATTTTTTTATCCTAGGCCAGAAGAATTTACTTTCCAACATTGAGACATGTTTAAAAATGTGTAAAATGTAAAAATGTACATAAAAAAATGTAAAAAAGAATGTGATTCCCCATGACCTCAGTCCTCTTGCAATAGAGATTGATTCGTCAAGACCAATGGTAAGTCCATGTATGAAATTAATCTGAAAATTTCTCAAAACTTTCTTCACTTTCCAAATGAAGGTTTCTATTCCCAAGATATTCTAGACCAGCCAACTTCAACTTATTTTCCTTTAATCAATGATAGAGGCCTTGTAATGGTTAGAGAAGACAGATTATAATCATCACAGAGAAAAAATACATCCAAGATGGATAAAAAATGCAGTTTCTTACTTCTTGGCACTGAAAATTGAAATAGTGTACGGAACTATATCTGTTACTGAGGATTTAAAAACGTAACATAATTTTCTTCTTCTGTTAGATTCTTCCAAGAGTGACTGTGATAACTCACCCAGTGTGTTCAGACTAAGTGATTACTGAAGTAGCATCCAGCCAAAGGGGCATGACTGTGAGCTTTTAATTCTCTTTCCCTTCTGATTTTGGACTTGACTTGCAAGGCTGCCTGGAGATTTTAGCACTTGGGGAAGAGGAAGGCTTGACTAAACTGAGTTTGCAAAGGAGTTTGAGGAGACTTGTCCAAATGAGGTGCACAGGGACAGGCAGCACCTCATGTCCCCTTGAAAACCTAAGGCATGTGCTGCAGGGGAAGTTACTTTCCTCTCACCTCTTATCTTTTATTATTAGTGTTCATACTTAGCTTTTCAATCTCTCCTTCAGAGCAATCCCAGTGGAAAAATCTATAATAATGGAAACAACAATTACTTTCACTTCCATCTCTGTTGACTTCTTTCTCTGGTATTTCCCTCGTAGATGCTGAAATTACTGCTTTGCAAAAATCACTGTCCAATGAGCAAGCCAGGAACTGATGTCACTTTTTGAGGTTTTTTGAGAGACCCAAGGTGCCACTGGCTGTTCATAGCTGAGGGGCATATCAAGCAGAGGAATCCAGGTCATCCAGCACTCTCCCAGGATTGTGTTCCACTATCACTGCTACAAGGATCTTCCTCATCTCAGAAATTTGTGTTTCTCTGCAGAGAAGATCACACCTCCATGTCTGATGCATGCATGACTGCACAAACATCTCTGCTGGAAGACGGTAAACATTATCTTGTGTTGCTGGAGAGTAAAAGAGAAGGAGGGAAAGGTGTAGCAGTTCTCCAGAGTGCAAAGTGACCTACAGCCCCTCAGTGGGAGGCATGAAGTTATGTAGCTCATTAAACCTTAAAAAAGCAAGGAGAGAAGCTGCTTCCAATTATCAGGATGAAAATTAATGAAATAAAAACTACAGACAGGCTGCAGAATTATGCAATAAAAAGGGCTTTGCTGGCATTAACAAGGCGATGTGTAATATTTGTGTGGTTCTAGCTCAGCCTTGGCTTGAACACATGGTGATTCTGCACATAAAATGTATCCAAATTAATGAATTAAAAATCCTTGCTAATCCCATACAATTTTCTGTTCATAGTTAAGTATTATTAGTTGGGAAATCTCCTCAGAAAGGGAAAAGGAGGCTGTGATCTGTTGTCTGAGAAAATAGCCTCTTTGTTAGTATAAAAAAGTCATGTGCTGGGATGACTGGCCAGAGTCGTGGCAGAGCCCAGCTGCTGTCTGGTTGGAGGGAATGAAGGTCCAAATAGCAAAAACTGCATATAATGGGGTCCAGAGGAGAACTGCAGCCTGGAGGACATGGGACAAAACCAAAGAAAGTGTGAAAGTGAACATGCATGAGAAAAACTGCCTTTCAGTGAAGGAACAGTCTTATTAAAAGGCTTCACATTGACCCACACAGAATATCTTCCACAATGTTAGCTCTGCCTTGGGATCCAAAGAGTGTTGCCATAGTAGTCAACATCTAAAATCCATCTAGGGCGTTGTGCTACAACCAGAGTTCATAGCCTTCAGCCCTTACACACAAAATTCCATGAGCTTGATGCAGAAAATGCTGCTTTTTCCTTGAAAAAGCCTTGGCCACTCCTTCCTTTTTGCTATCCTTCTCCCAGTTGATATGACAGGACACAATTGCCTTTCTAGGCAGCTGAATGAAAATGTGTTCCTTTGCTTTGCCAACTCCATAAATGTAACCTTTATTTCTGCGGTAGTGATGTCTGTATGCCACGGGATAGACACATGACCCAAAAAGTGTTCACCAAGCACTGAGGAGCCCACTGGCCTGGCCAGCAGGGTACAGTGAAAGCAGTATACCTGAAAACGTGTTAGTGAGATTGCTGTTCCCCTGAATGTAGATTCAGAACCTCCACCGAGGGGAAAATATAGCAATCTAAACATTTATATTATTTTTAAAAATGGGAAATCATTTGCTTAGACATAAATTAGCTGCTACAAGACAGATTTATTACTGCATGGAATGTTTTAATGAGAAGAGGAGGTTCCACAACCATAGGATACATTTTGCATCAGAATGTTTGACATATAAATAACATTTGGGCGAAATTTTCAACCCCGTGACATTTAGCACTTAACTGGGGATTTGAAAGGAATTTAAGGAAGAGGGATGTGTAAATTGGTTTTTCAGTGAGATTCTGAGTGCTCTGAAGTCTGACGTCAGGATTGCGCACGGGAGCCGTGGAGGGATGTTGCCGCGGGGCAGGGGAGGGCTGAGAGCTGACTCTGAAAGGCTCACAGAGGTGATGTTTGTGGAGAGCAGCTCTCCCTCTCTGCCTCCCTCAACCCCTTTCTAAGCCTGCTTCTGGGGACAAGAGAGGTGACAGGAGCACAATTTCTGAAATGCTGTTTCTCTTTCATCCTCTGCTACCCCAAAGTCCTGTATTTCAATAATTCTAAACTTTTGGTTTATTATCAATTCTTGGTGTAGGAATCAACTCCAGAATCCCTGAGTGAAGGTGATAGATCAGTCCCAGTTAAAGCTGATAAATCAGACTGCGTGGTGAGGTCAGAGAGGGTTTGTATTAAGTGATTCAAAAAGGCCAAAGAGCAGGATTTTTCCTATTTCATAAGGCTATTAGTGGTCAGTTTAGTATCTTCTGTAAGAAAATGCCAAGTCATGAGCTGGGTACTCACCTGAGAACATCTTATTTCTAGACTGCATTTCTGCCAGGAATAACTTTTTTTGCTACCTTGTTCTTGAAATATGACAACAGCAACCTCCAAAACTTCCTCCTGGTCTGGTTTGGTAAAAAGCATCTGAATAGGAAATGGTGAGGAAAATAGAAAGAATTGTAATGCTATTATGTTGTTCTGATTGGTAATTCACTGAGAAATTCTACACATAACAGAATATCAAGAGATTTTAATTTGGATTTTAAAAATGCACGTTTTAACACTTGAGACAATGGGTGTTTTGTAGAGTGTCTTTTAATAAATGCAGACATATGACGTATGGATTTTTGGTATTGAGCTGGTTTTCACACAAAACACAACTATAGAGGGGAATACAGCACTGGTATTGGGGAGAACCTTTGGCTGTGAACGACAGCTTAATATTTCAGAGCAAAGTACATTTTCAACATCTGGGCCTCTCTTCCCATCTCTTTTTCCACAGGTATGGCAGAAGCCGTGTGCTGATTTCCACAGGTATGGCCAATTCTGTCTGAAGGGCCCAGCAGAGTTCTTACCCCTCCTCTCCCAGGCTCGGTGCTGGGGTCTCTATCCCGGTTGTTGGCTGACTTTGCTGGTGTGAAATCCTCAGCACCTGCTGAGGACATGATCTTTTATCCAAAGAAAAATATCCTTAATGGCAACATCCCAGGAGAATTTGCACTTACATCAACGGGATCCTGCTTCTGGCCGAACCCATGGGATTAGCGACAGAGTGCTCATGCTCCTTCTGCTCTCAGTGGTTTTCTCAGCTGTCTTTTACAAGAGAAACCTTCCCACTCCTCCAGTGTGAGTAAAGAGAAAATATTGGCAGAGAGAAAGCTGGAAATCGCAAGTGTTTAGGTGCTTAGTGGCCAAAAACTGAGAGGAGACGTGGGAAAAACCTGGACATTTCTGGGACAAGTGCTCAATCCATGTGGCTGCCATGCTGGCTCTGAACAATATGGATTATCTTTAGAGTGTGTAACATAAGTATTCTCTCTACGATGCTCAAAAAGACTGAGATGGTTATTTCAAGTTTCCAAACCCATGGTGAAGAGGAAGGCATGTTCATACAGCTTATTTAATGAACTACGCTTTTTAAGAAACTTAGTGCTATATCAGGTTGGGGAAATTCGCATGCAATGTCCTCCAAAAGTATTTTAATCTCAACCAGCAACACTCCTTTGAGTTATCCTGTACATAAAACTTGTTTATTTTTTTATGCTAAGAAGAAAAAAAATGTATTTCAACCAATAAGAGGAAAAATAAAGAATCTGGTGACAAAGAGGATACACAGATTACTTCAAGAGATAATTTTTTTTACACTCCTTAAAAGTGTAAGACCTGAATATTTTATCCAGGTTTTTCCTTCCTCTTTACATTTTGCCATGACATTTTAGTCTAGTAGTTAAGGAACTGCTGCAGATAAAAACATGAATATTTTATTCAAGGGCAACATCCTCAATAACACAGTATTTGAAGTAAAATTGCAGTATTCAGTTTTGTTGTATATAAATTAGGGGAGGGGAATCAAAGTGTCCTCTTGCCTGTGTTGATAGAATAATTTTTAGCAATTTGGGGCAGAAAAAGGAATATTGAAGTTTGACCTTGAATTTGTTGTGGTTTTCCACAAGAAAAGGTCATGTTTAAACAGTGTAAATGTCTCATCTTTCTAGGAAAAGTTGTTTTCACCTAATTCATAACATGTTTGCAGTTCTTATGTTGGTAATGAACTGCACTGATTTCGCTGTGTAAGTAATAAATTCACTGACTAAGTTTCGCAAAAATAGCAGCCCAGCCAAATTTGCAAGATTTGAGAAACTCATGAAAACCATCAATCTTGGCATTCAAAAGTTTACAAAGCGCAACTTTGTTTTACACAAGTGCTGTTGTAATAATTTATACATTTCATTTAGCATTTCTTTTACTTAATAAGTATATAATTCATACAGGACAGAAATTAAGTTGTACAACACTTGGTTTCAATTTTGCAGTTCCTATTAGGGGATTTTAATGTTCTCCTATTATTGCTGCAGAGAATTTTCTCTGCTATTGGTCCTTATCATCCATGTGTTGGCCAGCTTAGATGAAAAGCCACATTGCATGTGCTAAACCTTCATACTAATGCCACCAAATGAATCAATTCCTACTTTCTGACTTCTGAACCTACCCTAAGGTGAAGGAAACACGATCCGCTGAGGATCATCTTGCAATTAAAACAATTCTCTATGAATCAGCATGACAATGCAGGTGCTAAGCAAGCATCTGTTCAATTAAGTTGGTTTAGCAGTTTTGGGGCAAGTCTATTTTGCTTTTTTTTCACATCATTAAGCTTACACTTAATGCTGGAAGCAAACAATAGCTCATTAGTGGATTAGGGGTAATTACCAACAGCAGTCATTATTCCTGAGGCTTAATGGGCCAATTTGCTGCTGTAATAGTACCCCAGTATTGTGGTGCTCCAGCAGAAAAGCCAGGGGTGCTGGAATGAGCCATTGCCTTGAAGGCCCTGGAAATGGCTGAGCAATCCCAGCCATTCCCAGCACACCCCCCACCATGGGATGGTTGGAGACTTGCTGCCGGCTGGTTTGCTCCCGGGCCTGTGTTCTGGGAGCTGGGCTCAGACTGAAGTACATCCACTTGCTGCTCTGTTTTGCTGTCCACAGAAATTTCCATGAGGAAAGTGGGGAATGCCAGAGGCTGTGTTGGGACTGCCCCACCTGGATTCTCCTTTTATTGTGAAAGTATTTATAGAAACGCTTTTTAAATTTTCTTTTACAGCAGTAGCCAGATTAAGTTTTTGCAGTGCTTTGGCCCTTCTAATTTTTTCCCTGCATAACCTCATGACATCCTGGTAGTCCTCCTGAGTTTGCCTTCACCTTCTTCCAAAGGTCATAAACTCTCATTTTTTCTTTCACTGCTCTCTGTTCAGCCAGGCTGGTATTATTCCACGCTGACTTGTCTTTCGGCACATGGGCGCGACCGTAATGAAGACAAGAACTTGTTTCTGAGCTGCAAATCTGGTACTGTAGGAATAAGCATGAATGACTCAGCTTCATCTTCAGATTTCCCAGGAAGTTTGGTCTGGCTGCAGGACTCAGCATCTGCACACTCTGTGCGGTCTACAGGCAGAGGCTGAGCAGAGAAATCAGGGACCTGAGTGCAGAGAACTGAGGGAGCATTAGTGAAGTCCGAGTATTAATTGTAGTCCTGCTTGAAGGCAGAGTCAAATGATAATGGCCACTATGTTTTTATATTTAGCATTATATTTTCAGTCACTCATTTCAACCTAGAGTGCCATATCGTTTTTGTGCTTTTAGGAAGGGGATTAAGAAAGGAAAAAAAAGACATAATACTATAGTGGAATTAAGTGCTACTTCTTCAGGCTCCTGTCAAATTTTGTAATTTGGAATAATTACCGGTGTCAGGCTTGGGGAAGGAGTTTGATGTAAATTGCCTCAACCTGTACTCATCCTGTGAGAAAAGAAAAACAGTATGTTAGAAGGTAAAGGACTGAACAGGCATTACCAGGAAAATCACTGTTTAAGCAGCCTCACTTTAATATACATGACTGTATTTGATCTCCATTTTTCTTCATGTCATTCAGACCTGGGCAAATCCTGCTCATGCTGTGACCAATGGTGATTTCTCATTTATTTTAATAGCCCAGCCTACAGACTCCTGCTTAGCAGGAGGTCTTGTGTGTTGCTGAGCATTGTATTCATTACTAAATATGATCCTTTAAAGAGCAGAGAAAAGTTAACCAGACTTATTTGTACCTCTGTGCAGAGGAAAGACCAACCATCATCTGCAGTGCCCTCAAAAGAGGTTTGAGGGAACCTGTCTGGGTTATGTCCAGCCCTGCAGTTCAGTCTTGGTGTCCTGAGAAGCCCCAGCAGTGACATCCATGTTTTCTGTGTAGTACAAGTGAGGGTGATGGCAGTTTTGGGAGCGAAATTGTTCACTTAGGTCTGAGGTCTGTACTTGTTGTGGAGCAAGAGGACATGCCCAGGCTGGAGAGAGAAATGAGCCATTCTGACTTTGACCTGCTCTCATCTCCCATCCAGTTACTTTCTTGCATCTGCAATTCATCTAAATTTTTAATTTAATTTTTTTTTTTGATGGGGAGAAAAATGTAATTCTCAGAAGCATATGTATACTTTTAGTGAACAGAATCCAAAACACAAACCCCATAAAAAACTTGAAAATAATCAACCCACTCTTTTGGATCACATCTCAGAAAACAGCAGTTTTTATTTCTTTCCATTTTGTGAGCATAAAAAAACACACCTCATTTTTTCCCTCTTTGCAATTTCTTTTGAGTTATGGGAGCAGTTTCTGTCTATGAATTGAAATAAATCACCACTGTAAAAATCACAGTGTATTGCATCCTACACTCCTTGGAAAATGGCCTTCAGATCCTGCACCATCATGCATGTCATGACAAGGGACCAAGTAGGTGTTTGTGAGATAGGAACTTTTCATCAATATATCCAAAAATTGATTGCTGTCCTATTGTCATCCCTAAGTGCCAGGAGACACCAGAGAACAATAGTGATCCCAAGTGTTTCCATCCTCAATGTGCTGCTCGGGGATGGCTGATCCTGGTCCATTCCCAGCTGAGCACCGCTGTCCATGCTCTCAGGGATGCTGGTGCTTCTCTGCTGATGCCAACCACAGCGTCCCCGCTGTGACCCGATTTATGGAAATGACATCTGCGTTGGGCATTGCCTTTAACCACAGCAGTAACTAATACAAAAGGATCGCTGAGCCACGCACAGGCTGAAATAAGAGCCAAGACACTGCTGGACATCCACAGCTGATGAGTGGATTTCGAGAGGAGACCTCTTGGGACAGGCAGCTCTGGGGTGTCTGTCTGAAGGTGAGGCTGAGTAACCCCGGAGTCACTGCAGCAGTTTCAACCTGCAGATGATGAATGACCTCACCAGCCTCACGTGGAAAAATGTTACAAACTCCATGAAGCCTGTTGCTCTGAGGGGTTCCTGGATTTCAGCGTGCTTTTGTGATGAGGTAGAATTGATGACCAGTTGGAGTAATGAGCTAGACTGCTTTCAGCAGCAGCTCTCACAATTGTCTTCTGCTCTATTGCCAGTACTCAATTCCCATCTCAACTCTAAACATTAATGATTACTGCAGAGTCTGAGCAAGCTAAGATTCCTTGAAGTGACTTGAAGTCATAGAAGTTACAGAGACACACTAAGAATATGCAGATGCTAAAAGTTCTTTTTAACCTTCGAATGCACAACCCTTTTTTAAAGTGATGGTGGCATTGGTGAGAGCCTGTGATCACGACAATGCCCATCACAGTATTTCTGGGCTCTCTCTGGTTATTTCTCCCTTTGCCAAAACATCCTGCCAGGTCAGGAAAGTGGAGACATGAAAAAGGGAGGAAAAATTACTGCCATTTCTTTGAAATGAATCGGATTCCCATGTGTAGGTGTGAGGGCCAGATTTGCCAAGGATCTGAGAAGAACTTGGCACTTGTGCTCAAATCTGTGATCCCTCCAAGGTCTGTTGCACTACAGCTGGTCCCTGAGTGGTCCGGACGCCCCATACAAATGTGGTCCATGATATCCTGCTTGCTGGCAGGAACAGAGATATACGGAGAGATAATCACACAGTATGGGGCTGTTCTGAAGTCTTGTGGAATTTAATAGTTAATAAAATCAGTTTAACAGAATATATATTCACAAAGTATTTGATTATGTCATATTGCAATTACTTTGAGTTGCATTACAGCAACAGCTGAAGCTCTTCAAAGATGTGAATAGACAGCTCTGATCTGTACAGTGCTGTAGAACTATTCAAAAAACACGATTAAAGCAAAGTTTCTCATTCACTGCACCATTTTTTTCCTAAAGCTTAAGAAATCTGGTTGTCCATATCGTTTGCAAATATTGTCTAGTAGTATTTGAATTGCCAAAAGCTAATAAGAACAAGCTTACTTGAAGAAAAATAAAATTAATACAGGGAAGTTAACACTGGCCTCCATTTAGAAGCCTAATGTGACTTGAATCAAGCCCCAAGATCTAGCAGATAGTGCTGTGTTCCCGTCTGTTTATGCCGTGGTAGCTCTTCACCATAAGCTTGCCCTGGAGTTTACCAAGTCACACGACACTTTGGTGATGTTATGTGTGTTGTTCATTTAAATATTCCCTTGTTACAACTCGTCTTGGGCCACAGATAATCTGATACAACCATAATATACTGTTAAAGCATAAAGGCAGTCAAAATAGCATTCATCTGTATCATGTGTGACTGGTGAGAGCAGGAATCCTGCCAAGCAGTCGTCCATCGTGAGGTTAAGGAGCTCTACAGTGGCTAATCCTGTTGTCATCTGAATTAACTTTCAAATAGGGTAAAACCCCCAAGCAGTTGCATAATAAGAGGCTTAAGGTCTTGAGCTGGGGAGCAATGTGTGTATTTTGTGCATGCCTGCCTTGCAGTAGCACCTTGAATGTCATTTTACTTTTAAGAGGATTGTTTTCCTGAGTAAGCTGGGTGATGCTCTTCAGCTTGTTCCAGCCAGATCTGAGCGTGTGTGTGCTGAGAGCCTACAATGACAATTAAGGATCCCATAAACACTGTCCAGTACCACAAATCTCAGGAAGTAGTCTTGGTGAGGCAGTGGCTGATGCTTCTCCTTCTGGATGCTGGCGCTTTCCAAAGAAAGCCTTGACAAAGTTCTACCTGCATGAACTCTTTACAGGCGGGAGCTGCTCGATAGAATTTGGAATGATTGGCAGGGTATTTCAGGAATGTTTTCAAACAAAATAAACATTCATCACATCACGCAATTATTAATCTGTCTTTTTTAAAACTCCAGTGGTCCTTTCCAGCAGAAGGGGTGATCAGTGGGGTACCAGGCTGCTCAGGTATCTTACAACCAGCTGCTCATGTCCTTGTGGTTCTCATACAAGGTGCTGTGGTTGCAGTTTTTTGGAGATATTTTTATATTAACATTTAATTTATACTAACATTTAATATATGCAAATAAAACAGATAAAAGAAAACCAAGGCTCTCAAGGGAAGAAGATAAATGCCTACATTAAGCTCACCTTGTAACACAGCACTTGAAGAAACACGAAGCTGGAAGAGCAGTCTTGTTGCTAAATGTTTGCTACTTGATTTGGACTTTTAAAAACAAAGATATAAACCAGAGAAATGGATTCAGCACCACAAATGGATGTTTACTGGGGCAAGATGGCATCATGTTTATTAATGTGTTTTTGTGTTGGGATCTGTTTGTCACTGTCAGGAGAGTGCTGCAGGTGTTGTGCTCAGCCATATGTGAGCAGAGCTCTTGGCTCAGTGCCTGTGTTCACAGGAGACAAAGGAGAGACATTGGCATTCAAATGAATCCTGAGCATCATCAGCTTCTCCTGGAGAAAAGAGCTTTTTCTCACAGGACTTGGGTTTCAGGTGAGATTACCACTGTCTTTCCAAAGGGTTGATGTGCAATACTTGCCCAAGTTAAGGGTACAGAACAGCGTGTTGTCCAATGGTCACCTCAGTTGTCCAGGTGATTCTCGTTGCAGGTGCAATCAGAGTGTCCCCACAGGGATCCCACACAAGGACTGAGGGAACACCTGCGTCCGAGCTGTGCTGGGGAAGGCAGGGAGGGGTGGAGAGACCGCAGCAGAGAGCCTGCTGATAATCCTGCAGTCCAGCAGCCTGTCACAGACCAGAGCCACAGCCGTGGCTCGACTGGCAGCTTTGTGGGTTTGCCAGCCATTTAAATGTTTGCCAATATTTAAAGCATGCATTGTTGTGGTTTAACTTGGGAAGGATTTTTAAGGAAATCTTGAACTGAGGATAAATGCCAAGAAAAGCAGCCTGCAGCTGGCCATGCACATATTGCTGCAGTTGCTCTTGCTTGGGCTGGTTGCTTTTCAGCAGCACTTTGATGGTGCAGGTCCTGGTGTGGGACCTGGAGAGCACCTTCACGGCATGGGGCAATTTTGAGGGAGTTGCTCCTCTCTCAGCTGGACAGGGTGAGGTTTCTGCTGCTATGATCTATTTTACAAGTCAGAAACGGCAAGATTTTGCTGGTAACCACCATGGGTCCAGCTCTTCTGTCCCTTCTGCTGACTGCTGAACGAGTGGGTCTCATGGCCGGAGCCCTGGGGAGCCGTGTTGGGACCACAACCAGCAGAAGGAGCGGGAGAAGCTCGGCCCCACTTTCATCATGTGTCCTAAAAAGTGGTTCTCGGTAGAAGGTGGAGGAGGGACAATGGTACCCCCTGACTGAAAATCACTCCTTGCTTCCCTTGGGTCTCCCATCCCTTGAGTCTCTGCTGCAAGGACAAGTGGTTGTGGATGTCAACATCAAATAGCTCGGGGGACAATGAGACCTTGGAAATCAGGTTTTGAAATCAACCTTTGAAGTCAACTTTTGCCTCTCTTGGTTGGATTGATTTGTATCTAATTCTAAATGTTCTTATTTTTTCTCCACCAGTTGGGCCATTCAGTAATTTCGCATGCAGATATTTTTAAAACATAACTAGGCCCTCACTTCTGTCTTTTCTCATGTCCTAAAGCCTTTAATGCCCATTTTTGCAGAGTTTGTGGGGACTCGGCAACTGTGAGACCTCTACAGCTGTCACTTGGGCTGACTTGAACCCCTGGTTTGATATCAGCAAAATGAATGAGGAATGGGTTGGCTGGTGGAAGGGCTGATGGTTCCACACTGGGCTGGCAAGGTTGAATATTGGGGGAAGAAAGATGAAACCAAAACCAACCCTCTGAAAAACCACCAGACAAAAAGAAGAGACGTTATCTTCTCAATTTCCTGGGAAGGTTTGTGTTTCCAAGAGACTCCCACTTTAAAGTTGCTGCAGCATTTTTTTTCAGAGGTCTGGTTATTCGCTTCCCAGCTCTGCTACTGCTGTTTCTTGCAGCCTTGGGCAAGAGAGCTATTATTCTTTAAACTAATAGTCGTAAAGTAGAGAGAGAGATGAGGGTTTTTTTTTTTTGCTAAATACATTAAGATTTACATATCTAGTAAGTGTGGAAATGTTTTGTTTTTCAGTCTGTGCAACAAGGGCATCCTTGACCAGAAGCACTCTTTTGAGATTCCTGACTACTCCTGTTCTGCAGATTCAGGGCACTTTGCTTCCATTTGTGTCAATCTTTAGATTTGCAAATGGGAGCAAGTCCTGGCCCCTCTGAAGACTCTCTCCTTGCTGTGCTGAATCATCAAGGAAAGCTTTGCTTCCCTTTTAGGAACGTGATGGGGACTAAGTCCCTGGGCTTGGGAAGGGGAGGTGGAGCTCTACGCTTCCAGAGCCGATGGTCATTTCGTGATAAAGTGATAATGCTAATAATCCCCAGGTCCTTTTTTTTTGCCTTTGAACTGAACACTTTGCCTGTCTCAGCTGTGGTTGCCTTTTTGAACTGTCAGTTTGGGAGGATTAGATGCATGTTTAGGCTGGGTGAACTCATGAATGAAAATATTTTCCTTGGCAGTTTTTAAAATGCTTCCCCCCTTTAAGAGCTGAACCCTTTGGCAACAATCTGCTTTTTGCCCAGATTACCACTGTCATTTTGGGAGGTCTTTTCCTGCAGAACAAACAATGGAATTTTAATAACACAGTGAAATAGATTCAGGACTGCTTTATTTATATTTTCTTTATTTATGCTTGAATACTCAGTATGCAGCTCCAGCAAAGACAAATTTAAGCTTTGTATTACTTCAAAATGATGAATTAAGCTCTGGGAGATTTACTTCCCCAGAAAAGGATATTTTGATTCGCTGCTTTGAAAATATCTCATAAAACCAATAAATATCACAGAAACTGAAAATAAAAATACACTCTCAGTAAAAATTGCAGATGCAAAGTAAAGCAGACACAGCACTGCTCTTTCTGCAGGGTCTGCCAGTGTCTGCACCACAGCTCACTGCTTTAGTGAAGGTTTGACTCAAATGCAACAATCATCGTTACAATGAGACTGAATTAATTTTGAGCTCTTATTTTATGTGAAGTCCTGCTTGGATCTGTGCACTGAAGTGCTCAAGCCAACACCAGCTTTGGCTACCTGAGCAAACAGGTGCTGGTTAAACTCCCAATGCCACGGTCTGAAGGACTCTGCTTGCAGAGCACCCTTCAGAGTTATCTAACTTTGTCTAAGGGCAAAGAAATCACACTGACATGTAAAGTGAATTGGGGATCATCTGAAGTGAAGCATAAAATAGAATCTGTTAAGGCTATCAGCTGAGTCTAACTATTACCAAACTGAAATCAGGCAGCTTGTGTCTTGTACAAACTCTTCTCAGAAACACCGAGAGGTTTGAAAATCAGCTTTTTCTGACTAGGATTGCATTGATTGCAGAGGTAAATACTAGTCTACTTTATGAATAGTCCCTTAGGGCTGCTATAGGCAGTGTTTTCGCATCAAAAGTATTCTCTGTTATTTTTTATTTTCCCTGCACATCTTCTTCATTCCTGCTGCACCATCCTTCCAATTTCCCAAGCCTGAGCAGGGAGATGAGGAAGGAAAATATTCCCGTGCGACAAATCTGTTCCAGGCTTCTCAGTGTCAAATAGCTCTGTGTCAGATAAGCCATTGATGCTCTGCTGTATTCAATTAAGATATATGGCACATGGTAGAGATGGAAATGAACCAGTGCTTTCAGGCTGGAAATTGAGAGAGACAGAAGTGTACTGGAAGGAATGATTGTGCCCTGAGAGCTCTGGAAAAAGGGAAGGAATTAGGGTATTTTGAAGGATGAACTGGGTATGATTAGTGCCTTATTGCTCTGTTTTTAGGACAGCTGATTCTGTCCTGCTTCACTGAAATCACTTAAGTAATTTTAGTGCATACAAAACACACATGCAGCCCATTGCTGTAGCCTGGCAGGAGTCTGAAAAAGACAGGGAACAGAGTTGGAGCAAAACAGGTCACTGAAACACCCTTTGCTGAACATAACTCAGATTTTTCAGCTCAGACCTTGTCAGCGCTTGGTGACATTGGTTACAAGCTGGAGTGGCATAGACACTGTCTTTCTGGAGGTGTGAAACCTGCTGTTTGCTTCCCTGTGCTGGTCAAAGCATTCCTAGGAAGCCCCCTGAGTGCTTCTCTGGTTCCAAATCCACTCTCCTGATGTTGTTCGGGAGGAAACATCAGCTAAACCCTGCGAGAATTTCATTTGGCTGCTGCCAGAGCAACAGCAAAGGGGTTCAGCCATCTCGGTGAAATACTGTAACTTCGGAGCTACTGTAAAACAGCTTCTGCCAAGGATATTACAGCTGCTTTTCCATTTCCCTCCTCTTGTAAAATCAAGGGTGAAGAAGCTGGAGGAACATGGCTTGCATCCAGGAATGTGATAAAGATGCAAAGAAAAGCAATGATTCACAGGGGAATGAACCTCTTTGGCCATTTTGCTGTAGCTCTGCATGCCTGGATCAAAGCTGCTGCTGCACCTGCACTGCACGGTTGCAGAAGATGCTCTTCCAATGGATCTATGGAAGGTGGTTATTGCTTATCCAGGACAGTCTGTTTAAGCAGAGCAGTGGTTTGTAGAGAAGGAAAAATGCTGGTGGTCATTGGGGCATTTTGGTCAATATGTGAGCACCTTCTCAGGGGAAGGGATCTGTCTTCACACCTTGGAGGTCAGAGCAGTGGAGCTGGTGGTGGATCTTGCAGGAAGGAGAAGAGCTTCTTTGCTCTCCTCAGGCTGCTGCATTTCTGTCTTTACATCAAACAGCACTTTGGGGCAGTGTGGAAATGCAGCACTCTGCTCCCAGTCTTGGGAGAAGAGAGGAAGGAATCTGAAAGGTGTGAGAGGTGTCAGCTCTGCAGTTCTCATGGATCCACACACTCCTCTTCCTCTGCAGCCAATGGGAAGAAATATAATTGGCAAAGTATGCACTTAAAAAGTGCTGCAAATAGGGCAGTGAGTGGCTACAAGAGCAAACCATACATGAAACCAAACCATACATGAAACCAGAAATTGAAGTCTTTGGACATCGCACTCCATGGCACAGCTGCAGAACTGTCTGCTTCCAAACCAGCCAAGGTGTTCAACCTCCTCCTGGAGCAGTGTCATCAACAGCCTGTGTTCTGCTGTGCCACGGGGTTGTCGGGAATGGGCCAAACAACAGCATGGGGCAGTACAGAGTGGCCAAATTCGGTGGCCAAGTGCTTCAGGCTCTTCCTGACAAAGGTGGTGACTATGCAGCAGCTTCAAGAAGGCTGCTGAAAGGTTTGGGCTGGGGATGTGCACAGGATTTGAGAGTGAAGGAGAGAAACAGGGATGTGCAGAGAGAAGTGCACATCCTCTGAACTCAGCTGCCCCCAATCTAACCAGAAGAGCCAGACAAACGAGCCTGCAAAAATATCCCATGTCTTACTCGCTGCCAAAGATTTTCTTACCATTGCTGTGATCCACTTTTATTTAGATTGATCTTTCACTGTGCACTAATGCATTTGAAACTAGAACAAATCATATTTTAAAAGGCTTCTGTATAAGCAGAACATCCAAGAACCAAGTCAGAGCTTGTGTTCATTGGCGTTCATGCTGGAAGCAGATAGAAAGGATGGAGAATGGGTGTGCCACACCCACACATATCAATTTCCTATACTGTCACAGTTAAAAAAAGGGGAAATGAACAAGATATTAAGGTGCCTAAATAATAGGCTGTATAGTTCTGAGCAGGAGGAAGAGCACTTAGTAAGTCATTAGCAGAAGCCAAGAGGGACAGTGTAGAAGCTCCACTGGTGTTGTAGGTCCTGGGGCTCTAAACCCTAAAACAAGTTACCCCATGGTCATTCCCATGGGAGTCAATGAGTCTGCATCTGAAAGCAGAGTTAATAAAGTATCTGATGGCTGCAGATCTGTTGGTTTCAATGGAAAAGTGAATTGAAACCTACCCATCATTTCTTGAAGAAGATGAATGTTTCTTTCCTTAACGATAAGTGTCCACATGTATAATTTGGTAAAATCAATGTGCCTCTGTGCTAACAGGGAAGAGGAGGGTGTGTTGCCAAGATTAAACTCTTCCCTTGGCCACCTGCCATGTTCTTCTCACCGAAATCACTTGCAGAGTTGAGGACTGTCTGGGAAAAGGAGTGGGAAAGCACATCCCTCCTGGAAGCAAGGTTGGAGGCGGAGGCATGGCTCAACTGGCACATCTGTGATTCACCTTATCTATGGTTATATCTCAAAGTGCTGGGCACTTTCAAGAGAAACCAATAACATCTAAACAAAGCAGAAAGTGCAGTTTTGACTTTATTTAGCTATGCATAATTTAATTTTATCAGACAGTCCAGTAATTTTAATTAGTCAAGACAATAGCTTTAATTTGGATAATGGTTTAATTTTTTTGATTTCTGGTCAATGAAGTCAATGAAAACACTTCATTTTTTAGCTAATACAAAATGTGAGCTCAACGCTTTGTTTTCTTTCCAGCGTGATGTACTTACCTTGCATGGAGTCTCAAATATCAGAGTTTAATCATTATTAATTCATCCTCATAATCTAAGTATTTGCTTATGTGCTTTGAATAGTTGCTTGCATCAAGAGCAGCAGTGATGCCCCTAATCTGCTTTCACTGGGCTCCCCCAGACTCTAATTATGTCATTTAGGGAAGGACATTTCCTGGCAGCAGTTTCTCAATTCACTGCAACAGCCACTCTTGCAATATGGACAGAACAAGGCTGTAATAGCTTGCACATGTGAGCGATGGCTGCAGGGACAATTGACCCTCGTTTGGGAGTGAGCAGCACTCTGTTTTGTTTAATATTTCCAAATGATGGTACCTTACAACCAGCAGAAGTAACACTGCGTGCCAGGCTCGGGTATTTACCCGTCTAATTTTATGCTCAGGTATATCATTACCTTATGGCAGAAATTACAGCAAGCTCTAGTGAAGAGATGCTCTGTAACTATCCAAAAATGCTGAATACTGGATCCCCATGTGCATGAAACTGCAACGGCAAATAGTTTCTTTGCAGGTCTGAGCTTAGCAACAAGTTGTGGGTATTCCTGATATAAATGTAATTAACATGTTCAAATTCATTGAATTTCTGTGCCTCAACTTGATTCTTGTCGGGTTAGAGCAAAGGAAGAGGATTTTGGCTTACACAAGAGCTTGGGACCACGCGGTGGTGGAAGGTACACATTTGCACTAGAAAAATAGATCCTTTTTGGGTATGCTTGTTTTAGTTAGTTTCATTCTCAAGCAAGTTGTTCCCTGCCTGAAAAATTTAACTTATGAGGACTAAAACCATGGCCACCCATGTAGAGGGTGGGAATGAAACCATTGCTAACCTGAGTCCCCTCCATGCCTCACCTATCCATTTACTGACCAAGTGGGCCTTGTACTGCTGTGTGAAGTCCAAGGGACCGTTATATTTGATTAATTTTTAATACCATATATTTTTTTTTCTCCACATTTATCTGCCTTTCTTTCTGGTGTATTTGTACAAAGGTATCTTTCTGTGGGGAAAAAGTGGAACTCACAAGTGTAACAACAAAACAAAATATACACCAAATGGTTTAGCTTAATCCTCCTCATTTCTGAAGTTCACCTGAAAAGTCATAATTTATTTAAAAAATCAAAACTGTCAGTCCTAATAAATAATGTTAATAGAGACTTTCACAGGTGCCTACAGAGTACAAACACTGAACATATTTTCCAGACTTCCAGGTCAATATTTCCAGACTACAGTCAATATTTCAGAAGGTGCCAGGTCAAGCAGATCCCTTCACTGATGATGCCCACAGTGTCACCAGTTCCTAAATTCCAGATATTTCTTATATTACTCTTTTTTTTACAACTACAGGTTTCAAGATTAAAAAACTGATCAAGAATGACAGGGGATGGATGGTCCCAGTCTCGTCCCTGCTGCAGCTGCAGCTACGGCTGTGCTGTTTGGGCAAGGAAGAAGGGATACTCTGGGTGCTGGCTGTTTTGGCTAGGGGGAGATGACATAAAACTTCCTGACAGTCAGGACCATATGTGCTGTGAGCAGGGAGACCAGGGAAAAAAGAAGAAAAGAAAGCCACAGGAAAAAAAAAGAAGACAGACAAATAATGATAATATAAAAACAAAGGGTAATTTTTTGAGATGTGTTGTCTCTTTGACCTTTGTTTGTCTTCGATGCATCAAACATGGCCACAAGTTATTGATAAAATTGTGTGAGGCTGTAATCTCCATTAACAGCTTCCCCAGAGTCAATGCCAAGGTGTTGTTACTTTTCGTGTTAGAGTTTACTAAATAAATAACTTTGTTAGTAAGGGTTTTAAAAGCCTGATAGGGTGCTTCTAATTAGGAAAAATCAGAGGTAAAGATTTATGTTAAATGTAACAGAGACAATGAGAAATAAAATTGATATAGTTTGTGCACTGACAAAAAAAAATTCTCATCTGTTTTGCATTCACATATGGAACATATTCCCAGGGGAGAGCAAGTGACATATTTTTAGGACACTATTTCATCTTAAGAAATCAATGTATAGACTATTAAAACTCCATTTTTCCATGAATGATAAGTGTAATTACATCTCTCTTGTAATAAAACCTAGTGCTTATTAAATGTAAATATTTAACAATGATTAAAATACATTTGAAGGAAACTTTATAGCTTTATTTTATATGTTCCCATCTGGGTTGCCTTTCCTAAACCACTATGCATTTTTGAGAGTTATTAAATTATTATTTTGAGAAGGACTAACACTCTGCGTGTCCCTTCCTTCAATTTTAATTTCATACACTTTAACAATTTATTGAAGTCTGGTGAATTTAAGATTCAATCAATGCACTATTGTATTTGTAGAGCTGCATGGAGGGGAAAGAGGCTTCATGAGGTAGGAAATGCCACACTGGTATGTCTTTTGTGCACCCAATTTTGATGGCCAGCTATAGTTTCCTGACTCCACATGCTCCAACTTTCATTTGCTTCCAAAAGAAGCAAGTTAGTTCCTTAAATGCGTTTGTTCAGTTTTATGAACAAACTGGGGCTGTTTTGAAGGTAAGCTTTAATAAACAGTCCAATCTTCTAAATTGCAGATCTAGAGAAGGAGCATTAGGAGTGCAAGTTGCTGACCCTGGGCACGATTTGGGGCTGTAGATGCAGGACTGACCCTTCACAGAATAATCTAACTGGATTACTCCAGAAAGGAATTCACGGGTAACCAAGGGTTTGCCAGATCCAAAAAAACCCCCTCAGTTTGCAAACAAAGTCTTCCCTATGGAAGGTCCTTTAGAATGCCCAGGGAAGCCTCCCTATAGGTTTAAAGAGAGTTGAAGTCAGTTTCCTATGAGATCGTGCAGCTGATTTAAAAATTTCCTTGCAGGGATATAACCTATTATGCTGCTATGGAACATCTTAAACACTTCCAGAAAGGACATCACTCCCTTTTAAATTTTTTATAAGCTCTTGATATAATTTGTGCTCAGATATGCTGGTTTCACCTCTATTCACTTTTAGAGGGTTGCACTATCCCAGCAATCCCTAATTCTCTGTTATTGTTCCTTTTTTAAAAGAAAATTGTGCAGAGTTCAGTTTCGTACCCAAGACCATTCCAAAAGGCTGGAGTTAATTTTTAATTTGACCAACATTTTCAGTCATATAAGCAATATCACCAAAGTCAGTTACTTACTTGAGAGAGTGCTAACAGGATCAGGCCACTGCAAGCTCATTAAAGTTCCTGATCCTGCAAAGATTCAGGAGCTGGAATCACTGCAGAGTTTCTCAGAATAACCAGGTGCCCCTTATGGTAAAAATCAGGCTGAAAAATTCACTGCTTCTATTATAAAAAAAAAATAATTCAAAAATAAAGAGAGACAAACTCAGTATTTTTGTCCAACATGTTTAAAAATAACAAATAACTGCCTCAAATGTCTAATTTAGGTTCAAACCAGCCTCGGAAAAACCTGGCCAGGGCGCACATTTAAAGCATCTTTAGGTTTTATACCCTTCTCCTTTCAGATTGTTAAACTCCTTCAGCAACTCCGAGATGCTGCAAGAGACAAAGACTCAATGTGTGTGTGTGTGGCTTTTCAAACAGTTTTCTCTGAGGAGGAAAATTTCTCTTTAAATAAATCTCCCTCCTCTCTTGAAACTGGTACTTAAAAAAACCCCAAACCCAAGGAAGCAGCTATTTATTTCTGAAATAACACACAGGACATCATTGTACAACAGTATAAGTTACACCTGATGAAAAGAAAATTAATTTAAGGCAGTGATTTTCCACAAGATAAACCTTTGGGAAATAAAGGTTTCTCTTAGAGAAAAATAAATAACAGTAACACAAAAGGGCTTGGAAGCGTGGACATCTTTAATTGCTTGTTTAATTAAACCTCTCAACTTAATATTAATTTATGGATATTTTAACATATTTTTGGTGATAAAAAATTTTGGTTAAAGTTAGAAGGTATGTTTGCTGGATTTAATTACAGACCTATATTTTCCTACAGAGCAAACAGCATCGCTTCTATACAATAACAGAATAACACAGGTAATCTTTCCCAGGGACTTTCATAGTCTGTAACACAAGACAAATACTGGTGTATTTTTGATTGGTCCTGTTGTCATTGAAGTCAATGGGGCATAAACCTCGATAGGAGCAAAATCAAGCTCTTTTTGATACAGATGTGAAGAAATAATTTAAGGTGATCAATTTTCCAGCATTTATGAGCTATTTTTACACCGTAATTAAACATAATGCACAGTCATATATATATAAATGTGTGGACATGAGCTTTAACTTAAAACTGCTAAATATATCACAGTTTCTCAAATTATACCAAGTACTCATGGAAAATTCTGTGTGCTTTGATAATCAGCCCTATCTGTGTATTTTACCTCCACAGGTAATTTCATTGAAGTCATCGTGCCTGCTTCTCAGGGGAAGTTAAAATAATAGACCATTATTTTGACCTTGGGCACATAGTTTTATTATATGCACTCTCCATCAGTTTTAACTTCTCAACACACACATTTAAAATGCAACGTCCACTTACAAATATAGTTTCCTTTTAGAAAAATATTTCTTCTTCTTCTTCTTTTTTTTTTTTTTAAGAAAGTCTTTTTTTACATTTTTGGATTCATTATTCCTCTCTGCCCTCTTATAAATCAGACTCCTGGAAGTGCTTTAAGTACAAAATAAAAGCATGCATATATTCTGCATGCATATATTGGAAATAAAAGAGCATGAGGCTGTTTTCACAAGCATTAAGAAGGGGAAATCATTGCCTTCACTTCTGTCCTTTGTTCCCACAAATTCTTCAATTGAGAATTACAACACCATGTTCTGACTTCAACCTCCATGTCACTCTGACTGAAACTGCTTTCATCTCTTTAATGACAAAAATTAAATCTCATCGTGCCAGAGTTACCAGGTACTTTCAGCGTGGCTGGTAATTGCACTTTCTATAATTCTGTAGTGGCAGATTTAGTACTGAATATATTATAGAGGATAGCAACTACCTATAGAAAAAAAGAACCTGGTCTGAGTCCTCTAAGATCATGTCTATTTTTTTCTGAACGCTGCATTTTCTGAACATTAAATAAACTCAGAGCTGATCCGAAGCACATCCCTGGCACACTTTTGTGCTGTGTTGATGTTCACCCAAATGTGAGGCTGTGGAGAAGCATACGGTGCTTCAAGGCATAAGGACTGAAAATCTCCTTCCGTATTTTCTAATTTCATCATGCACAGAAATGTCTGATTTAGGTGAAAAATTTGCTGAAGAAAAAGCTAACCAGTATTCTCTGTGCTGCTTTCTGTGTGGGGTCAAATTCATGACTATGAATACAGGATTCAGAACAGAAATTAGCATTTTGTTAATTAAATCATTTGCAACCAAAACGCTCTCATGTCCATTGTGTTTGCAGTGGGTGACAGCAAAGGTGAGGACACTAAAACCGATTTTCCAACAAATGAGGAAATTTCACAGAGCTATTAACCTCCTCTTTCTAATTAATTATTTCATTGCTTTACTGTCTACCAGTTTCTCTTTGCACTTCACAGAGACCAAGCGGTTTAATCCACACTTTCCTCCAGCAGAGACCTTGACGTTTGGTCCTCCTGCAATGCCTTTTCATAAATCAGTTCCTTCTGCAGAAGCCATAGCCTGCAACATGTGCAGCAAGACTTGGTCTCCAGGTTTGGAAGGAGCCTGTACCTCAGGCTGTGATCGCTGGCTCTGTAATGTCAGTCCATGCCCCTTTTTGCTGAGGTGTTTTAGCCTCTTGCTCGGCAACTGCCAGTCTGGTGCAGCACTTCAGGGAATGTAACTGGGGAATGCAGTGAGCACTGACATCAACTGGTTTTTTAAAACACAGGGAATGCCTTTAAATGCATTGAGATTTCTCACTTCTCAATGGGAAAACATTAAAAGACGAATGCTTTAATCTTGCTGTATAGCCCCAAGTTCAGGGCTTAAAGCTGAAAGCTTGCATTTCCAGCTCCTGCTCTTTTTGCAGAGATTCCTGACAGCACATAATATGGCTCACAGCAGTATTAATCCCCTCTAGAGCTGCTCTAATAGTGACACCTCCTCATACCACCCAGGCTCGGCGGGCCAAGGCTCGCGGCAGGCGGAGATGAGGCAGCCCTTGCTCCTCTGAACAAGTGGAGCCCCTAATTGCTCACATTTATTGCCATTAGGAAATTTGGGAGAGGGCCCAGCCCAGGTCTTTCCTGTGTTTTGCTGCAAGACTAGGCCACCAATTTCAGCGGCCGCAGGATCAGCCCTGAGTTTTGCTGTCAAATCCAAAGGAGCTCCACGCCTGGAAAGGGAGATTCAGGAACCCAGATTTATACTGCTGCAATTAACTGCAAAATTTGGCCCTAAAAATCCCACTGATGTAAACAGCAGGGCTGCAGGTCAGCACCAAGAACACAGCCTGGGATTAACGGCAGCTCACTACTGGAGCAATTATCTTCTGGCAAAGCCAAAAATCTCCCTTCTTAAGCAACTGTGGGGCTCTTGGTTACTCTCCCTTACACCTGTAAAATGCCAGGTAAGGCCACCAAAAGAGAGGACTTATTTTTCTAGAATTTCACTGAGAGAGCAACTCAGTGAGCAGTGTGCTCTTAGTATTATTAGTAAATCAAATCTTCAGAGGCTGCTCTGAAGAGGAGCCACGGAGCGGAGCGGCTGGACCTGATGTTTATCAACTGAGTTAACAAGCCTAGCAATAAAACCCTGAGTAATGATGGCTCTGAAGAGTTACATTTGCTTTGGAATTTACTTTTATAAAAGCATGAAATTTTATGTAGGAACAAGATCTATAACCACCTATATAAAAGGGGTTTTAGTACTTCAGAGAATGAGGGACTCGATTCTGTACTGCTTCTGCAGGACAGATCTTATATTAGGGATGTAGGATCAGAACTCAGTGAGTAACACAATATTGGTTCTTTCAGAAGCTTTGTCTTTGGTGAGCAAAAAATATGATTTTCTTGAACCAATTTGTTATTTTAATTTTTTCTTAAATGCCAATCTCCCACTGCAGGGCTTATTCTTAGCATTTACTGTTGGAAATTCAAGCTGGTTTGTTTTCCTTGTGGAAATATGATTTCAGAAAATTTCTTTGCCTTTGTTTCCCCCGTAGTGGTTGCATCCAATCCCATGACTGTGTCAGTCAGTAAGGGGACTGATGTACAGCAGAGATAAGTTTACAAATTACCTTGTTGTAAACGTGAATGTTTTTGTGGAGTTTGCTCAACTTTATAACAAACATCCATCTTAGCCCTCAGACTCTGCACAGGGAAATGAGGCATTTCTTCAAATACCTCTCCCTTCTTCCCCCTCTGCTTTGTGCCACCGTTTAAGAAAAGCTCGGATTTTACCACCGTATCCAGGCAAAATTCCCCTTAGCAGAGATATGGGATTTACCCGAGTAAACCTGGAAATATTGAGGGTAACAGTTTTTTTTCTTTATATACATAACGAAAAGTGCAGTTAATAATGCCGAGTAAAACTCCGAATTAACTTAAATCAGGGCAGGATTCAGAGAGAATGGGGGAATTCCCGAGCTCCTCAGGCAAAATCCGGCTTTCCTGAAAAGTGCACTTAAAGGAACTAAAGGGATCAATGTTAATTTTTCGAAATTTTCCCCTTGCACTGGTCCTTGCTCCGGTGGCGAAGCGAAGCGGGATCCTCCTCTCCCGGACTCGCCGCCCCGCACCTTTCCCGCGGCGCTCCCGCTCCCGTTCCCCCGCCGGCTCCCGGTCCATCCCGGCCGCTCTGCCGCCTGCCGGCAGCGGCTCCGGGAACTGCAGGATTTGGGCTGGTCTTCCACCCGAGGAGCCTTGAAAAACCCCCTCTTAAAATTATTTTTTCCCTCCGCGTGTTTTCTTTGCCCCCCTCTCCATGCTTATTTTCTTCCCGTGTCGGAAGCCTGTGGGATGCTTCCTGCAAGCCTGTCCTTCCCTGTGAAGAAGGAACTGCACATATGCCTCCCGTGCTATTCAAATCAGCACAGAATATACCAGCACGTTTATGTCAGGCATACCACTGCAATATTCTTGTTACTATAGGAGCAAAATATATGTAAATATTTAGGTGGAATCGCTCCAAGTGCAAGGGGCAGTTCTGGAAACATGCTGTGCCTTGAGCCAGGATATGCTTCAGAACACATGGAAACCCCAGGTAGATGAGCTTGCCCCCAGATTTCACACAATCCATGCAAATGCCAGGCTGGGCAGTGCTAAATGCACACCCAAGCGTCGGTGGGACTGATGTCTGACTGCTGAGGGGAATAATCCCACCAAAGGCCCGTAATAAAAGTTTTCAGGATCAGCCTGGAATGATTTGGGAGAAAGTTTCCCTGGTTTCTTTTGTTTCTTTTCAGCCTCCGAATGACAGATGACATGTAAAATTCAGTCCCTAAAGATCCCATGTGTTACAGACAGATAACAACCATAAAATTGTCCCTTCCTTACTGATCTCTGAGCTTTGCTTTTTCTGTAAGGTCTGATTTCATGTTTATGATGGCTGGGGAGATGTCATAGGAGGGCTGAAAGAGTCCTTCCTTTAACTTTACTGTGTAAAGAAATAAGATTTTGGAACTGCGGCTTAGCTGATAAACTATTATAAGAGGACATTTTTGGTCAGGAAATCTGCAACAAAACAAAAATCACAAAGCTGTATCAGTTATAAAAGAAACCCATATTTATGAAATAGGGCTGAATTTACATCCCAGCTCCAATGGATATCAACAATAGGATGTACTCTAGGTGGTTTCAAACACAATTTAAATGGCTTTTTCGTCCTTTTCTTTATTTTTACATAGAAGATAAATTGGTTTATATCATTTAGAACACAGGGTTTCTGGTCTGGCATGAGTGTGGCCAGTTGTCTCTGTGCCGTAGTTTATGCATTGTTCTGGAGAAAAGTAACAAATATTGGCTACCCACCAACAATTGTTTGAGAAAACCAGATATGTTCTGCAGATTTTGGCTATGCCTCTAGTCCTTATATAAGCAAAATGGGTTGTTTCTCAAACACTGCACTCATCTGAACCAAGCCTACAGATGGTATTTGTACTAATCCAGCAAAATTCTGCCCTCCACGACATCTGCACAAAGGCCACTGCCAGATTTGCATCCAGACAGTGCAAATTTTCCCACTTGGGAAGTGTGCGGACAAGAGAAGTTGTGGTCAGTGGAGATGTACACCAGTATGGGTAGAAATCCTAATGTTCCCCCCTTGCCAAAGTTTCCCATTAGGGAACAGAAAGGAAACCTTATAAATCCTCCAGCGGCACATACCATCGCTGAGCCCTCAGCTCCAAAACCCCCTGCAAATCCCTCCAGCCTTCCTGACTGAGTTTCCCACCTATGTTCCCCCTATTTCATGGGAAGGGGATTCCCACATGGGATGAGTGTCCTCCAGCATCCACCACAATTGTTGCCACCGTGGCTGATGCACTGGCATGACCCAAAACTGCCCACAGCCAGCTTCAGAGAGAAGCCCAACAATGGTGCACTGTATTTAACACTGTGTGCTGTGGGAAATGGAGAGAAGAAAAACGGACCTTATTTTACAACATAAAGAATGTTACACCCTTTGGTAATACGTAACTAATAACTTAAACCCATTAAAAACTGTGATCTCTACTCTACTGCTCACGGATGGAGCCAAAGCTGTAAAAATTCATGAAGGAATCAGTAGCAGGCTGGCTGGGGTTACAAAATCTACAAAAACTGCTAGAAGTCACAGTTTTCTCCGTGAAAGGCTTGGTCATAACAAATATCCCACACAGCTCACTTTCTAATCCATTCCCAGGAAGCTGCATTGTGTGAGGCTGAGTGGATCTTAACATCCAGCAAGGCTGGAGGCAGCAAGGGGCAGGGCAGAGAGAAGCATGTGAGGGACCACACGGATGTGTGGTCCCAGTGGGCGTGGGCTGTCAGGACAGGAGGGAACCCCAAAATGTCCCCAACCCTCCAGACCTGGGTTTGCCCCGTGCTGGGTGTCACAGGGCTGGTAGTTGACTGATCACGCTGGAAAACAAAAGCTGTACCTGGAAGAAAAGGGCTCCTTTTCATTTCCGTTCTCCATGTCAGGCAAAAATTAATGACTAAATGCACCTTTCTCTGATGTTGTCCATCATGCAAATACTGGTGAGCAGGAGTCAATATGAACTTTAAACACACCTGACACAGGTGGCTCTTGCCTTTCAATGCTAAATGGCCACTGGCCAACAATTCATGGCGCAGCATAAAGGAATCCTTGTGGCAAGCAGCCTTCCCTCTGTATATATTTGTTATTCCAGAATGAAGCTATTCATGGGGGCTGAGATGAAACTGCCCAGGTGAATAACTTCCTGAAACCCAGTGCTCCAGCAGGAGTACAACCAAAATCAACTGCAAGAAGAATGTGGTGTGTGAGTTTGAATGTCAGGGAGAAGGCACAGGAACTGGAGATGCTGGAGGGCAGGATGCAGCTGGCAGAAGGTGTCCAGCATCCTTGTCGTGGTGTCCCTCCCAGGCACTGGTCATGCTGAATTCATTGCCCTGGGGATTTTTATACAACCAGCGTATCTTTTCCTAGTCCTCTGGGTCACATCCTTCTGCTAACAGACCAACATTAACACAGCATGGATGGAAAAAAAAATCAGTGAATGGTATTATATCTTCTCATTTTAGCAGTCAGCCTGAGTGGGTTTTTCCAAAAACTGTGATCTGAGATAAAATTCAGGCTGTTCTCAGAAGGGTTCAATAGCATTGTCCATTTCCTACAAAGCAGTTGCAGTGTATCTCCAGGAAAACAGGCATAACCCCACATCAGTTGTACTTCATCATTCTGCAATTTCAGTGCAAGCCTGTGCATAAATTTTTTTTTGTCTTTTGGATGAAGCATATCCTATTCTAATAACGTTTAATCAAAATAAAAAATAGATTGCACTATATCAAAAAAAGATATACAGACTAAATATTTTGGTGTGTAGTCACCAAAATAACTGTAAAGAGGATTTTGTAAGCAGTTTGGGAAGTTTTCTTTTGGCTTATGCATACAGAAATCTTTCCGTACTATCAGAGTTAGGATTAATTTATCACCAAACCCAGGAACTGTTCCCAATTGGAATTAGCCACACTAATGTCTGGAGCTGACAAGCACAGCTGCAGCAAGCTCACTCATGTTTATTTTTGTAGTTTTTCTTGTCTTTTAACAGTTTGTACACTAATGGAAGAGCAGGAGCTGAAACTGCTCATCTCTGCTCTACTACTGCAATGAGTTCCTTAAGGCAGTAAAGCACCTTAAGGGCTGGTTTTAAGATCCTGATGGAATCTATAGCAGGCACAGAAAATAGTCTTAAGTCTTTTCTGACTGTTGTGACTGTTGTTTTAGAAAACCTCTGAAAGTTGAGTACAGAAGATTGCATTTAGTCTCATCTTTCTGTGTGGCTTGATTTCTGTTTTAAAGTCTGTTTTGGAAAATAATGGTCTGTAGCAAATGACTGGAGATATAAGTCTTTGCTGAAGGAAAAAGGAACAAGAAAAAATGAGTTTAGCTGGTATACATAGGTTTCAAAAGTGGTAAGTAGCAGAAATAGGGTATCAAGCAAGGCAGATGGCAGAGATGGGATATTATGGCACTAAACGTTTTCTTTTCGTTAGTTCTCATGCATCCTGCAAGTTACTCTGCTCCTGAAAAGAAAATGTACTGACAGCATGAAAACCTAATTTATTCAATAAGAAATTGTTATAGATCAAACTGACAGGTTATCAACTGGTATGTATTAAAACTTCCATGCAATGTGCATGTTATTATCTAGACCTCAGGAATCACTCCAGGGCTCCACCTTGGCTGTGGGCAAGGCTCTGCACTGGGACCTGTAGCCACATTAGTTCTTTAGGGCTTTGCTGTGGTTTTGGTCCTGTGCCCCTATTTTTTTTTCCACGTGGAAGCATAGGAGGAGGGCAAGAAAGCAGGTCTGACATCTGTCTCACCTGCTGGGAGCTGGGCTGGAGCCAGGAGAGGCATCTGGCCCGGGGACGTGGAAGCAATTCCAGGTCCTGTATTTTAGGTATCATAATGGGTCAGTAATGTAGTTCTATCCTCAAGTTCATTTTGAGCATCACATGGACACTAATTCAGCTGGAATATGTCCAGATTATCTGTCCATTTATACAAGAGAAAAGCCAGAGGCAGAGTAGCCGAGGAAGAGGCAGTGCTGGTGACTGCCAGATGTCACAGACCTTGTGAGATCCTCACCTGGCTGAGAGCCTCGTCCTGCCTGGTCAGAGCAGGCACCTCTGCCAACACAGACACCTCTGCCAGGACCTGCCTGCTCCGAGCAGACTGGGAGCACACCCTGCTCCCGAACTCTCCCTCGTGGCCCTGTCCTCTGCAGGTTTTGGGGAGCTGAAGCAGTGGGGAGGAGTGGAGAAGAAACGGGGAATGGATTGTAGAGGGACCAAAGAGGAGGGAAAGGAATGGTGACTTCTCCCGGTGCTTGCATCCTCCGAATGCTCACCACAATCCCAGGGGTATTTATCCTCTCCTACCTGTCTGTACTTCTGATGGAGGAAGGACCTGTGCTGGCAGTCTGGCAGCCTGGCTTTGAATTGCTGCTGCTCCCCCAGGTGGGAAAAGCCAGAATTAACTCAGGAGGAGCCAGCAGAAATAAGGAAGGCACTTGCCCAGCAGCCAAGAACAGAGAAAACACTTCCCCATTTGGTCCTTCTGACAAATCCGTCCTAGAGGCTGAGTGAATGTGTGTGTGTAAACTGCTGATTCAGATGGATGCTAAATTTGCTCACCATTTTCCATAATATGTAACTATATGTTCCCTTCCATGCCCCAGGTCATCCCTCATGGGGTGTGGGATATTCCATGGATACTGTTAGCGAGTTTACAGAACCCTTTACCTGCAGCTCACCAGCATCCAGCTCAGCAAAGTTTAAAGTCTCTTTCTTCGTATTTACATTAAAGCTCAAAGGCTGTTTATTTGTATTTACAGTGAGAAGAAGGAATGGGGGAAGGTATTGGTTCAAACAGGGAACCACCTGGGAGTGGAGCAGATTAAAAAATTTCTTTTGGTTGATGTTTTTGCAGGAAAGCTGTGAGGGAAGAGGCACGGAGAACTCTGTCAGAGCAAGGAGAAGAAAAATGACTAAATCTCATTAGGGAGATGGGGAAGGAAATTAATTTCCTTATCACCTTTGCATCTTTTCTCCCACCTCTCACCATTGCAGTGCGTCTCTGACAGGTCGCCAGAGGAGTATCAGTAAGTTCACATGGATACACACACGCAGGTTCCCGGTCCCGGGTGGCTGCAGGATTCAGGCAGCTGTTCTGTGCTCAGACAGGTGAACGTGCTGTGCCCACAGGAGCCCCGGGCTGTGCTGCTTTGGCTTTTCTTGCTTAGTGCCCAAAGCGAAGATCCAGCAGATGAGCAAATGAGCTGGGGGGTTTGGGATCCTGCATTCCTGCCGACAAGCATCACTAAGCCTTGGAGTGGACTCATGCAGCATCCCCCGTGCTTTACTAATAACAAGGGGACACCTTGGGCTGCCGTTCCCTCTGTGTCTGCGGGAGGGAGGTTGTTGGGGTGGCTGTGCTGAGACAGGAGCTGGGCTACACGGGGAAGGGGGACTCGAGTGCCTATGTGTTACACCCCTCGGGAGGAGATGATATTGCGCCACTTAGAGCAGAGCCCTGGTGCTGTTTTGCTGCACAGACAGCAGAGGAAGGCTCTGTCCCTTCCCTTTGCCTCCACTTCTGTGCTGCTCTCCTGAAGTTATTTTCATTTTAGCTGTATGTCAAGTTTAAGGCTTCAAGGATTTTTCTGCACTGACCTTTAAATCCCTTCACTGGTCAATATGATGCATGACCATTCAGTATAATATCCTTCTGTCTGGTTTGCTGGCCTCAGACTTATTATTTTGTGTTTCTGTACATTAAACTGCATTTTCCATTCACTGGCCCAGGCAACCAGTGGATTGAAATCCCTCGTTCCTCGTTATTTTTTCCCTCTCCAATTTTGTGCCCTGCGCAAACTTTGATAGTTTGTGGAGGTATTTTCATTCAAGTGATTTGCAGGTATTATAAATGAGGAAAGTCCCTTGGTGTTCTCATTTGTTGAGGCTTTACAATACAGGATTACCTTTTCAAAGGCGGACGTAGAGGTTTAGCAGCAGGACTAGAGGATATTAATAGATACCTCTTGCCACAGATCCTCTGAAAGACACTGCTGCTGTCACGCAGGCTTTCTTACATTTGCAGAGATGAAGGCTGTAACTCAGGCTTGCTCTTTGCTAGAATTGCTCCGGACTGTAATGTCTGTGAAAAATGGAGAAAGAAAATCAGGAAGAGAGTATGGCATCAGGAATATTCAGCTGAATAGGGAATGGAAATTGTGGGAAAAGATGAATTTGAGGCACCAAGAGAACCTGAATGTGAGATATGGCCAAGACTGGAAATTTTCCCTCTATTGATGGGTTTATGTGACCCCAGTGTGTGCATCACCCTTGCTTTTAGCTCAGGTCCTGTCTCCGGTCTCATGGCAGGTATTTCCCGATGCCGTAGTTGAAAAAAATAAAGGAATTGTAAACCCAAAAGCTGCAAAACTAACCGGAGCACCGATCCCAGTGTCCTGACCCCAGCCCAGTGCCACCATGGAGCCAGCACAGCACAGCCTGCCAACCCGGCCACCCGACTGCAGTGACTGCACGAACCACCTTCAAGCCCTGATTCCTTGTGGATATTTATAGCCACCTCGGAACCACAAAAGGAAACAAAAACGTCTCCCCATCAGCTGTGCAGGTTTTATTAAGTATGTGTTTTGGTTTGAAGCCAAAGTGCGCTGGGCTGTTTTATCAGTGTTTATTCCTGTCTTTCACAGCCTTTATCAGTTACCCCCATCAGACCTGTGAGCACTTCGAAGGCTGAGTCACACGAATAAGACTTTTATCTGCAGTCAAATCTATAATCAGGCAACAAAACCCCCTCACCTCTCTTCTATTTAGAGTCCCAACTCCGTCTCTTACAGAAGAAGGGACTTCACAAAGGAATTCCAGTAATTATCCTCTCCCCTTCATCCCCCAGATGTTTGCATGATAGAGGTACCTGTGGGTACTTGAACAGAGCACTCAGAGCTGCTGTCCCTTTAATGAGAGACTTTTAGGAAAGCGAACTTTAACTTTTAAACTTCCCTATGAAAAACAGATCCATGTTAAGTTTGATACCATTTGCCTCAGGATGATCTCAGCTCTTAAAATATGATGGTTTTAGTCGGATTAAGAGCCTATATTGTTGCTGAAGAGAAAGAAGGGTGCCTCTTTAATTGCAGCCCAAATCTACCTAACAATTGCCACATGTTGAGCAAGATTTAAGAGTTATTAAATATGAAAGCCACTATTGCTCTTCTGCCATGAGCAGCCTTTGTTTTTTAAACCTGGAAAGCACTAAGTAAAAGGGGGAGGAAAATGTAAAAAACAAACAAAAAAAAAATAACCCTTTTGAAAATCTGAAATCTGAACGGGTATGTTTGCTTTCTGTGGAGGTTGGTATTAGCGCAGTGCACTTCTCTCTGCTGCAGCATTTTCTGCATTGACAAATTCCCAACAGACGTTGGTTTGCTGCCACCTGTTATCAGAGATTACTTATAAGCAATGGGTTGATAACCTGATCGGAGCTGTGCTAAGCAACGTCTCCTCTGACTCCGGTGCTGGGTGTTGCAGCTGGTGATCTGCTGTGCTCACCCAGCTCCAGGCAGAAGGGCTCTCATGCAGCTCTGCAGCCTGGCACAGGCCAGCAAAGACACCCAGGACCCCATCCATGAAACCTTCCTTAAACTTCTCCTGCTCTTTGGCCTCTCAGTGGAAAGAGCAGTCTGAAGACAGAAGTTCCTACTGCTGTAGGTGTTCGGCTTTCCATTGTAACCGGATGGCTGAACAGATCTGAAACGCCTGAAGCCCAGCACGGTCTGGCTGCCATCTGTTTCATGGAGGAAGGTGACAACTGCCTGAACTCCCTTGTCCTCCTTAGGGCCACGAGACCCTGATGCCCTGGGGCATGGCAGCAGCTGAACCAGGGTGCTGCTGGCACTAGGACAGCATTTGTCATATTGCTGCTGTATTCCCTCCATTTCCTTTATGCCCATAGCGCCTGTGTCCTGACTGCCCCTTTGCCTCCCTGGAGCAAAACTTCTGTCTGGCCCAGAAGCAAAGACCTGGCAGGTGGGTTAGATTAGCTCTCTGTTAGATGCCATCACTTCAGGCAGCTTGGCTTTGCAAAGCTGAGCCCAGCCAGCCCTAAGTGCAGGTACCAACCTCGGGGAGGCAGAAGCCAGCAGGCAGGGCAGGCCCTGCTCCCCCTCAGCTGCCGGGGAGGAGCTCCAGGCAGCAGGATGCTCAGGTTCCTCACTGTGCCCAGGAGCTTCTGTAGGAATGTGGCTGTTTTAGGGAGCTCTCTACTCACTTTGCATCTGTGCTGCAAGCTCCTCTTTGCTCTTTAGGACACTGATCCTAACGATAGCTGGGCTGGCTGGATGCCAAAGCCCTGGCGTTGCTCTGGATGGGTCTTCAAAGTGGAGCACTCCCTCCTTTCCCGTTTGTGCTCAGAACAGCTCAGGTTCTTCAACCGACTTCGACCCTTTGCTCATCAATGGTGAATTTTCCACTGAATCTGCCACATTCTTTTATCTCTTCACGTTAGGGATAAACTTCCCTAACATGGGACAGACGCTGTGCTGGGCTGTGGTGCCTCTCCGGGAATAACCTGCATGACTTGAACTATCAAATTCAGTCCAAAGTAACAATGCAGCATGTCTACTCAGTTAACTGAGACCACAGGATACAGCTGTGTTGGAGGATAGAGCGGCCCTAAATTAGGTCAAGGCAATAAAGGGGTGTTTTTACAAATCATCTGTTATAACTTGTAGAAGGTTAATGTTGGGTCAGAAGGAGGGTTACAGCTACTGTCTCTTAAAAAAAGAGAAAAAGAAAAAGCTAAACCATGATTTTCAGAGGTCAGTGATTAAATTTCTTTTTGGATGTTAGCCCTCTACTCCCTTTCTACGGTGCTTGATAGTATCTCAGAGAGATCTTCAGCCTCCAGCAGCTGGATTTTAAAGTTATGGTAATATAGCTTTCATACAATCCATTATTCATTTTTCTATGTCTCCATTTAGCAGTCCTGGCAGCTAAGTAGGATGGTATATTTTAGAGCAGGGACCACTGCAGATCTTTGCAGTCTGGCAGGAGAACTCTAGTAAGTCTCTCAGGTTACAAAGGAAAAGCAATTTTCATTTTCCCTCCTGCTCAGCAAAGTAAACCCCAGCTTCTAATTTTCAACCAAGGAATCACAATGGTTGGATTTTTCGTGTCTGATCTCAGACACACCCCTATAAATCTGGAGATGTTTACAAAGCTGGGAACCCAGTTCCCTCTTTGGCAAGGTGTGAGAAAGGGGAAAGCAGTTGGCTTTATACCACGTTTTTAAGCTTCCTTCTCTATAGGGCTAACAGAAGTCATTTATTCCTCCCAAGCACCTTGGACTGGCTCAGCATTGCCCCCTGAGGTACCTGCTGGGGAACACTCCCGCAGTGCATTCTCCAGCCTCGTTCCCAGCAGTCCTTGTAAACCTTTTCCACAGCCTAAAACATCTCCAACAAATTACAATTTGTGCTTACAAGGCAAAATTAAACCCCTTCATTCTTACAGTAGGTGGAAGTGTTGTTTAGAGCATGGCATTATAGTCAGGATCCCAAGTTTTACCTTCGTCCATTCCGCTGGCTATCCTTGGATTGCACTTTCCCAGACATGATCATGATATTTTTGAAATTTCTTTGACCAACAGGACCAACTTTCAGAACAAAGCCAAGCCTTTGTCCTTTTAACCATCCCCACGGTAGAGCCAGAAAGCTGGGAGAGATATTTCTTGACTAATTGCCACAGGAAAGGGAATAAATGGGGCATCTGGGGAGTTGAACAGCTTTCCTGAACTTTCACTCTTTGGCTCCACCCTTTCCCCCAACAATAAAACAGATCTTCAGCTGTTGTGCTAACAATTGAATTGACATGAAATTGGCATTGTTTCTTCTTCTTCTTTTTCTTCTTCTTCATTTTATTTTTTAACTTTTATACTTTCCTTTATTATAAAATTCCAACTTCCCACTGACCCTTGAATAATTGGTTTTGTTGCGAGGGTTATTTGAGGTCTAAATGAGCCCAATGACATCTGTTTAATTTTAGATGCTTGGAAAATATTCTAAAATTAATGAAATCCAAATGTACAACAAATTAATAGAACAATTTTATTTATTAAAAAGACAGTTAAAATAATTCTAAACATTTCAAGAAAACAAAAGAGGTGAATGGGATTTGTCATTGTTTAAATTGTACTTATTATATTACATTTCAGTGAAATGCCCTCTTGACCTTCCACAGTTTGCTCGATTTCCTCATCAGTCTCCTTCCAGCTAATTTGCTTTGACATAAACAAAAAGAAAAGGACTCAAGAATCAAACGCAGTCATCCACTATTTGGGGTCTCGGTGCTGATTATAGCCAGATACAAATAAGAATGGATGGAACTTGCTAAAAGCAGGACCATGTTATTAATTCTTCATGAGTATCTGGACGGTCATGGGAAATGTATGAAGCGACACAAATCTCAAATGTGTCACAAAATGCAGCTTGAGTGCTCACTCCTTTTCAAAATGTAGTTTGAAATGTAGTTGAAAAGCATTGTTTGCCGTTTTCCTCTTTTAGCAGGGCTTAGTCCACCTCTTTGGGCTGCAGAAATGTTAGTTGGCTTAAGTGAGCAATCACAAATGACAAGTGAGGAAAGGTGATTTACACTTTTTATGCCCTTGATTTGCTACATGTATTCTTTTGAGATGAATGCTTAGCCAGGGGAGTTACAGAGACATCACGGATTATCCAGGAGAGAATTTCTGCAAATGTTTGTAATATTCTTGGTGGAACTGGTGCGGCATTTCTATTTAACTATCACCTCTTGTGTGGTGTAAAACCATCCAAAACAAATACAAATTACAGTTTGTGGGAATATGTATATACATATATAATCTATGTATTTTTATAGGAAATAAAATGGGGTTTTACAGTAGTTCTGTACACCATGGCATTGTAAAGCATGTGATAAGTAGCAAATTGGGCAGCATGAGTGACTCTGCAGGTTAACATGACATCCTCAATGACAGAAGTGATAATTCTCACACACCTCCACCTTTATAAAGGAAATAAAAGTTAATACTGTGGTAGAGTCCTCCTCAACCTTATGGCACATCTCAAGAATATTTAAAACAGCCTGTTTAGGAAAGGCTTTTCTACAGAGAAACAGAATGCACCCAGAATAGGGTGTGTGTTTCTGTTTCCTTTACATCTTCACCAGAAATGAAATGACCACGACTCAGGGGTGGCACCTGGGCAGCGCGGTGCCGAGTACTTGAATGTAGGGAACTTTTAAAGTTGTTTTCTCTTTCTGGGACACTAGCTGGACTCCCAGGTCACTCCTGAAGTTGAATATCAACCCTCCTTTTGGAACGTAGAAGTGTGAAAAACTAAGATTAGGGTTAGGATTCTGGAAGCCTGTTAAAAATTGTGAGGTGCAGAACTGCTCAGAGAGGGGATCAGTCTAGGTAGCCCCTTTTATTTCCACTCACCTGAAGAGCTGTTTGTGCTGATAACAAAGCTTACATGAAGGTAATTTAGTTCATACATGGATCTTGCTGTTCTTCTGGTCTATGGATTGGATTTGTAACCTTTCTATTTAGAAAAAGCCGATGACAGATCAATATTATACATGTCTTCTGACATATCTCCAGTTATCATATTTGAGGTCTTCCATTTTGGAGAGCTTTTTCTAATTAGTCTTTACAGTATTTTTTGCACTGACTTCTCTTGACTCCTTTACCACGCAAAGGCATTAATATTAGAGTTTTGCTTTTGACTCTGGAAGTTTACCACTGTTGTTGAAGGTTGGCTTTCTTTTGAGGTTACTCAAATGGTAATTGGTTCCTGTCACTCAAAAGTCAAAAACAGTCTAACCTGTTTCAAAGTTCTCTGAATTCTGTTGTCAGTTTGGTATTTTCTCAGGTAGCTGTGGATATTTGAAAAGAAGACCTCACCTTGCATAGAAACTGCAGGCAATTTTTTGTAAAATTCCAAGATTTCTGAAGTGTTGGGCAGAATCAACTCTGGTGCCTGCGAAATCTCTCAAGTTCTTGGGAATCACTGATTTACTGCTAACAGTAAATTAGGCTAAAGTTGACAAATACATAAAGGATTGGTGGAATCAGAGCAATCAGCATCATTCTGGAAGCTGGATGTATTTGCTATACTTACATCTGATAACAAAGTAAAACTATTTAAGCATAGTTTATTGGACATTTCTCTGTAGCACAGGTGCTGAGCTCCAGATAACTGCGTTACGTGGCTCAGTGCTTAACCTTATCATTCAGTCATTTTTAGCTCAGTTGACAGAAGGATCACTGGTGTAGCTGTAATTGGAGTTTACAATGTTTGCAAGTATTAGGTGCCTTGTAGCTTAATGCCATAACTATAGGGACAATAAATTACATGGTCATTAGAGGGCTTTAGCTATTCATATAGTATTAAGCATAAGAATGACAGTAACATTTCTCTAATAACACATAAAATGTATATTCCAATTAAAACCATAATAGGATAGACTTGGCATTATATTACAGCCTCTCATGAATTTCACTGCTTAGAAATTATTACCGTTAAAATCATGGTTTCAAAGACTTGTGCACTGGGATAATAAATTCTCCCAAACAGGTTTAGAGAGAAGCATTGAGCCTTCATGGAGAACGACTGTGCCTTGAAGCTGGGAAAATTCAGCCACTGAGCAAAGGTTTGAGGGGTGGGATTTCTTGCTTTCCTTTTTATTCTTCACATTTGCCTGGCTTTCCAAAACAAGTGAGGCTTAATTAAAAGCAAATGAGCAAACAAAAAGTAGTCAGAAATTATATTTAGAGGCTTTTATCTTTCCCTAGAAGGAGTTCTGCCCCTTTATGTTACTATGAGTCTTGCTGTCATTTTGGAAGTCTTATTTGAAAGGATGTTGAAACCATCTCATTTTTAAATCCCAGTCTCTTTTCTGTCCTTAATACTTGCAGATTTTCTTTTACCAAAAGGCAGTCCAAAAAACGGTAGTGAGAGACTGACTTTTTCTAAGGAACAGCTCAATACAATACATTTTTCTGTGTTCAGTACAGTTCTTAGCTCTCTTTTCGCTCACACTGATGTCCCCAAGGACAGCACACAGCTGCTCTGTGTGTGTGTTCAGATGTCAGAGCTTGGTATATTCATTATCTGGAGGGCACATTTCATTTACGTTTGAAGGTGTCGAGTCCTATGAAACTCAAGCCTCTGTCTCACTGCAAAGAAAAAAGCATGGGCTTATATGACCTTCCAGAAGAAGGCTGCTGGTCAGAATGGGACCCCCTTTCTTTATCTGAGATTAGGCCTCCTTGTTTGTTCACCAGTCACTTCATCCTTGTAAATCTGTGAACGATACGGAGCTGTTTGGAAGACAAACTGAACTGTGCTTCCTTGGTCAGTTCTTCACCCCTCTCTCCCTGCCCATCCTGCAATAACCTCCTTAAGTCTCAGTCATTAAAATGGTTATAAACGTGCCTTGGGAGATTATGGGTTTGCATCACAGTTACACAAAGATTATTTGAAGTGTGGTTAACGTGGACTAGGAGTTATCTCCCAAAGCTGTTTCACAACAAGCAGAACTACTAAAGACCTCATTCCAGATTGCTAGGAGATTAGAAAGGAAAGTTAAATGGTCCCAGAGAGGGGGAAATTAAACACCTTTTAGAAAACAAGGATGTTTCTTGAAACATAGATGCAAGAATAGTTAAGAGATAAATTGACAGTTTTCCTCAGGAATCTTTAGCACCAGAAAGAAAACAACAACAAATTAGCAAGGCTGAAGCCACTACCAAGATCAAGAGAGTATCAGACCCTGTATTGGACTGGAAAGTTCTTCTTTCCCTAGGGTTGTAGCTGATAACAAAACTAGAAGATGAAAAAGACAAAGTTGTGTCAGCAAGAGAGCCACTCTGCAGTTCTTTTGCAGTGCCATGGTACTGCCAACCTTTTCCTCCAGAATGAGTTCTCTTTCTCAGAATAAACCATTTGGTGGGTTTGTTGCACCTTTCTCCCATCCCCAATCTCCTGTGGAAGCCTCCACCAGCAAAACCACAGCTGGTATTCCACCCCAGCATCTGGTATGCTTAGCCTGCACCACGCAGCATGCTGCTCCTAAGGTCTTGTGTTAGGGAGGAAGAGGGCTTCACTCTCTCTTAATCCCTGAACTCAGGGAATTCATATCCTGGCAGTGCTGGCTTTGAGGACGAACTTGCTGACATATCTCCTTCATTTGAGAATGGAGACCCAGGGGACAACTGTGCCTCCAAACTCGGCAACAACCAGCCTATGCTGTTAAAAATCTCCTTCTACATTGTTGAGGACTTGGATCACGGAATCACAGAATACCCTGGGTTGGGAGGGACCCACAAGGATCATCAAGTCCAGCTCCTGGCCCTGCACAGGACAACCACCAAAATCCCACCCTGTGCCTAAGAGCATTGTCCAAATGCTCCATCAGCTCTGGGAGGTTTGGGGTCATGACCACTGCCCTGAGGAGCCTGTTCAGTGCCCCACCACCCTCTGGGGGAGAAATCCAACCTAAACCTCCCCTGGCACAGCTTCATGAACAATGTAGACTGGATAAAACCAATCAGCTGTGAGTTACATCCCTCTGACACATACCTCCACGACACACCCCACCTTGTACCTTGGGAGTTGAAGTGCGATCTGCCCTGCTCTTCTGTACAGACGTTTCTGGTATATAATAAAAATAAACAAAGAACAGTCTCCAGTGCACAGGCCAAAGATCTTACAGTTGCTGTAGGAAACATGCACAAGCATCTTCCAATGGAAACAGTGTGATGTCTTCTTGCATGTCCAGAAATTTTTCATTCTGTCATAACAGTGTAGTCTCTCCACTCTTCTTCATAAGCCCTTCATCCCTCTTTGCTAATGGTTTACAATATAGAACAATTTGAATGTATATATTGATGTAAATCATGTCACCTTCTCTGTGAATTATATAAAATAATTCATACTGAAGAACTCATGGAAGGGTTTTTAAGGCTGCAATTCATCTTCTCTTTTCCATTACCCTGGGCAAGAATAAAAGCCAGATACAAATTTGGCTCTTTCCTTCAGAAAGGAAAAAATGTAGCTATTTAATACCTGAAACTAGTAGTTCCTCTATGTTCATGAATTGGACTGTACAAACTCTGAGGATGGTGTGTTAGTCCAGACTCCCTCCACTGACATCAGAGGAACTATGGACAGCAAATAGCATAATTTATATTGTTTCTGAAGTCCGTGCTTGTCAATAATACTAGAATAATTACAGATAAACCCAACTGCTTATTAATTTTTTACCTTCTTACCCACTCAATTTTCATGTTGAGTCCATTTTATCGATGCCTGTACACTTGAAAATCACTGTTGGATGGTTTGATGAGGAACTGCCCCTTGTCCCATCCAGCTCTGGTATGTGTTGTAGAAGCTGCCTTACCCTGGGAGTGGGGAGCTCTGCCCTCTGTTCACTCTCTGCTCTCTGGATGCACAAGTTTTGGATTGGTACCATGGACTGGCAACCACTTCCCTCAAGTTGCCACCATGACTATAACCAGGAATTACCCTTCACATTCTCCAGGCTGGGAAGAAATGATTTTGTGATCTTTACATCCCTGTAGCTCTTTGGAAATCTTCCAGACTTCTTCTAAAGGAGTCATATTTTACTTGACTTGTATTTTGCTATCTCTGGTTGCCAAGACTAGCCCACAGGGTGGCTGATTTGCACGTAAGAGCTGATATTGAAATACAGGCACTTAAAAAAGAATTGGGGATTTAAATTGGGTCCAATTTAGGTATATGAAATAAGACTTTCATACATTTTTTTCTCAACCTCACCACCCAAAAGTGAGATTCAGACATCCATTTAGGTGGCCACATCTGAGAAACTGGCGCTCAAAACATACACAAGCTCATTAAGTATGCAATTATGGTCACCTAATTGTGGTATTGCACACAGGGGCAATTGCTTGGATTTCCTGTGGGGAAAAATGAGCATGAGCTAGCTATGGAATAGGAGAACATTCAAACTGTATGCAGCTGTACTTGCATGCACAAAATGGATGGAAAATCCTTGATATGGGGCATCTGTGTTAAACCCAGAAAAGGAGAGCCCCAGAAACTCAGGTATTAGGAGTTAACATTTTAATAGCATGACTTTTGAAATCCCTCCTTGTACTGTCACTTTAAATGTTTTATTGATTAAGGCCTAGATTACTTAACCTAAAGCCCTATATTTATATTTAGCCAAGGTAAGTTATGAGTCACAAGTAATCCTTTTGATCCAGAGGTTGCCCTGGGTCACCAGAGAAATGAGTTGAGTTATAATATCCTAGCAAACTAGCTGTGTGTACGGAAGAATAAATTAAATAAACTTTCCTTTAGAAAGTCTCAGTGATTCCATACTCTGTTTCTGTTTAACCAGAAAATGTTGTGTTTGTTTTCTTTTCTCCCCCTATCTAAAACTGAACTGTATTTGTGATGACAGATGCAAATGCAGTTGCTGATGTCCGTAGCCAGCTGAATTGTCTTTTCACTAAGGGTGTCAGCACTTCAGTCCCAAGCCTTCAGCTGAGAACTGGTCTTTAAAAACACAAGTGAATAAATTCGATTCAGGTAACTTACCTGTGTTGAACTCCAAGTTGAAGTGGCATTACCCAGGTGTGTTTGCACCTATCAGATCATGTCTTCTGTTTACTACTGCAGCCAAACTAAGCTGATCTTCATAACCTTCAGAACCTGCAAAACATCCGAAATAGAAACATGGGTCTAAGTATTCCCCTGTGTATGCAACCCAAATCTAGCCACAGTGCAGTGAGTTATTTCAGTTCTTAGGCAGGCCAAGCCTGAAGACCCTAATGAAAATAGGAAATCTTTTTTTCCCTTGTATTTTGTAGTTTTGGACCAGGTTGAACGAAGTGGGAAGTACCTACAGCTCTCCTTCAACTCTGCAGAGCTGCTCTTGCATTAGAATCTGCCTCTTAGGGGCTGCTGCCTGGGTCAGTCATGGGTGCAGAGAGCCCCTCAGTGAGGGTGCTGTGTGATGTGAGTGCACGGCCACCCCTGTGCTCAAAGCTGGACCCTGCACACACAGTGGGAGAGGATTGAGGTCTCTGCATACTCAGGGGGAGGACGCAGAGCTACTTCAGAGCCTGCACGAAGCTGTGCTTGCAAATTCTCTCATTGGACACACAGGAAATTTTGCCTAACACTGGCCTACTGACAGACCTTGGGCTTTAGAGCAGACAGAGCCCAAGTCATAAGTCCGAATTCACTTTGAACTGAAATTGGTATCATAAAGTAGCAGAGCCTTTTGCTTTGTTTGCTTTCTTTGGTGTGGTTTATTTTTAAAATGTATGCATATTTCCAAGAAGCATCTTGAAAATTTATTTTTATCATGGAAATGGAATGTTTCTTGGCTTTTTGTGAGTCTATTGGTGTATGCTTATGTCCTAGATCAAGTTAGTGTCAGCAGTTGCATACCAAAACCATGTGGAGCTTGAAACAGATGTGTCTTCCCATCCAAAGCAGGTAGACCCTGCCCATATGAAGCTGGATGACCAGAGGCTCATGGGGCTGTCCACTGAGTTTTTCTGACATAAACCTACTGAGGTTTGCTGGGCTTGCTCATAATATGAGATACCTCATAGTCATCACAAAACAGATGATGAGTCCCAGATGTTCAATGCTCATGGATTACTAAGGAAAGCAAATAGAGGGAACAACTTTTAAGGACTTAAACAAAAAATGTCTGGTCCATTTTAGGTTCCTAACTTGCCAAGTGGGTGAGTGTCTGTTCATATCCACAGAAGTGTGGCAGCCCTGGGGCTATAAAGTCATTGCATTAAAAACTCTCTGTGAGCTGGGACTATAGATGCCATGGAAATGTGGCAGCTGGCTGCGTATTACTTCAGCCTCTGAGTCTTCTTTCAACAAGTGCTCCAATTTTACAGCAGAAAAAACAGATTCATGAAAGAATCTTCCTCCCAATAACTGTGGGAAACTGGGAAGAGTGCTAGTTTCAGGGCTTTGAAATACATAATTGTCAAAATTCACATTTTTATTAAGTTGCTCTTCCATCCATACCAATATGTGGTTGTGTAATTTACTGGGCTTAGTTGCACTTTATCTATAAGCATAACTCAGTGAAAGACTTGACCTCAAGACATTTCCTCTTTTACAAGTGGCCTGTTTTTGAAACAAAAGGATAATAAGCAAAGGAGTACTTTACTACCCCTGTTTAGCAAATGGTTCCACACTGATAAATTCCAGTATTGAGCAACAGCAGGTCCATTTGCTTCTTCTTTCCATATATGACCACCATTTTCTTGTTCATCCACAGGAATTTAGGTATTTATTTTAACAAAAAGCAGAGTTTATCTACAAATCTGTCCTCTGCTTTTGCATGGTCTTTTTCCTCCATATTTGATGATCAGTTATTGATCTACAACTCAAAAAACCTCCTGCTTACCTACCTCAGTGAAGACTCCATCCCAAAGCTGAATTCCTGTATTGCAATGTTCAGTTTTACAGGTTAATAGTTTGTCATTTGCTTGAACACACAGGAACTTGTTGGCAATTCATCATTCTGCCTTAGTTCCTTTTGTTGAATAGGCAGGTCCTGGTAAAGCTGACCTTTGCACTGGTTTAATGTTTCCCCTTCACACCTTCAAGGCTGAGGAGTTTGACTGACATCAATAATTAATTTTTGAACAAATACAGCACACCTTTTCCTATGGTTCCTCTCCCAGGTATGAGTCTTTGTGCATTGCAAAGGCATATAATGGACAGGGGAGTCCAAAGGACACTGGCAGGGTTTGAAGTCCAGGATTCAGCCCATCTCAGTGCAGTTGTTAGTGCTGTGTCTCACCTCTGCTGTGCTGTCACGTCCTTCTGGGTGCCGTAGGCCAGACAGTAAAATGTGTGTGTGTGCACTGCAAAGCTCAATGCATTCAGGACAGGCTGGGCCAGCTGCACTGAGCAACTCAAATAGCTGCTCTGGGCACGTGCAATAACCACGACAGGTTGTTCTGGGAGCAGAGTCACCTCAATGGACTACGCAGGTCAGAGAAATTAAAAAGATCCTCAGATTCTGCCAAAGCAAAAAGTGACCAGTGGCAAAGAGGGCATCACGTGGAGAAACCCAGCAGTGGCTTTGCCTCTTTCTTTGCTATTCTGGCCTGAAGGAAGGTGTTGGTTTGCAGGGCCATGCGAGTACTGGAACACTGCACCAGGTCATCTTGTTTCTTTTCTTTTCCAGGTGATGTAGGTGAGATGTAAGCCAGCCAAATGAAAGAGGAACAGTCTTCTTTGACAGTCTGATGGGAACTAAACACTCCCATAAGATGATGGAGAAAAGGAGAGATCATTCATTAAAGCAGAATATTTACTTCTCCTGGTACGGCTGATCATTTCTCATCTCTAATTTATTCATCTGAACTAGTCGCCAGTTTTGGTACAAAAAGCTTTATACTTTTGGAGACAGGAAAAGTTATTGTGAGAGGAAAAAGTGCAAACTTGGAAAAACCCTTTGTTAAGTCTGCCTTGTCAACTGTGCTGTGAACATCAGCATGTGTTGGCAACTAAGAAAAAGAACAGTTAAAAACCAGCAAGTCAGTAATGTGCACAGGTAATCGGTCTCATATTTTGCTTGCTGGGTATTTGTTATTATAATTTCTGTTCTTTTCAAGGACATTCAAACCAGACAGCCAGTGTACTTTTTGCCATTATTATTTTTATTATTCCTATAGGAAATATCTTTGAAATATCCACTTTAAAATATGGGTAAAAGACCGTCCCCAATGCCTTCAACTTGCAGAGTCCTGGATCCCAAACCATGCTGGCCATGACTCGACCTTGCAGGAGCCTGATCTGGGGAGAAGGGAGGAATCTGGACAACAGGTGCTCTGTCAGGATCCCTCGCCTTTGAGGGCAGCATAATTTACAGTGCAATTTGTATTGCAACATAAATCAGGGCTGCCTCAAGCTCCACGTAATTCCTCTGGTGCAGAGTCTGCAGTTCATGTGATACGCTGGGGGCTGAGGGCTGCTGGTGCAACAGATGTTGGTGAAGAAATGAGGTGACAAGTGACATGGACCCCATGGCTTCAGCCTCCAAACAGAAGCGGTGGACAAGCGCAGTTTTCTGATAGTGGCAGATCCTCAACAGAAGATAGGCAAAGGGAAGATTTGGGGAGAGGCCTTTCAGTTATAGAAGGAGGTACAGAGATGTTTTGGAACAGCCCACTCAGAGTTCTACCCGCATCTTGAGAAAATGGTAAAAATCCGAATCAAAATGCAGGAAAAGTGAGATGACTGAGGTCTGCCCTTCTGCATGCAAGGTGGAGGAGGATTTGCATTGTTTTTGAACACATGGCAGTGTGGCCTTTCCATCACGTATAGGAAGGGAACTTTAATGTGTTTTGATTTGCAGGAGTGTTTCCAAACGTACAGCATGTAACATTACAGGTTTTTCCGGGAGATGCTCAGTAAATCCTCCTACAGGTGGCTATTTATTTCAGTCTGCATATGCAGGAAGCAGGGGAACATTTCTAGGTGGTGGAAGCCAGGGCTGAATAGTCTCGGTGAAGAACTACAGCCAGGTCTGGTGAGGAGATCTGGGTGTTGTGTCATTATGAGATTCCCTGTACATAAAAATCTGGATTGTAGCAGAGTGGTCCATATGACTGTGCAGTGTCTGTGGCTGCTTAGCAGTGGTGAAGGAGAGACATCTGCTTCTAAATACTGTTTTATAGTTCCCTCTTGTCAATGAATCTGGGTGAGTTTGTAGCGGCTCAGCTCCTAAGGAATTCCCGTCACCCTCATTCCAAGGGTGAACTGGAGCATGTTCTCCCCATCTGTCTAAACCTGCAGTGCCCAAGTCATGTTGCCCAGCAAACCCAGACAACACTGGCCCCAGACAATAATTATAATGCCCCTGACCCCAGTGTAAGCAATTCAGCTATCTCCATTCTCTTGACCTGGGTATGACAATGCAGCTGTGCCACAAGCCCATGCAGAAAAGGGGGCAGAAAATCCCTCTGAATCTTACTGTCATGGTGTTTTGACCTCATCCTAGGGTAACTCTTGTATATACTGTAATGTCCAGACACCAAAAGAGTAGCAAAGATTGATATTTCATGGCCGTTGTAGGACAAACACAAACATATGGACACAGGATGGAGGTGGGACATGGTTCTCTTCTAGTCGTACTATTTAAGTAATGTTCTTGTCACAAAACTGAAAAAAATGGGAATCACCTGGCACTAGAACAGATGTCACTGTTCTTCAACCAAACTCAATTTCTAATCCTCTTTTTTTTGTGTGTTTGAAACAGAGTATAAGAAAAAAACAGGAGAGAGAAGAAAGTCTGGGAGAAATGTAGATCTTTACTACACATACCATGAAGAGGCAACACAGTGGAAAGTGCTGTTGAACTTTGAGGAGCTGGCAGGCTTGAAAGTTTGTAGGCAGGGTTGCAGGCAGCTTCCCCTTTTGCTGGGACTTGGAAAATTCATTAGGCCTGAAAATTGCCAGATCTACTCCAAAAGGAAGAGAGAAGGGTAATGCGAAGTTTGGAGAAAATTCAAACTGTTTTTTTTTTCTTTTTTAATTTGCAGATTGTGAGAAATTGACCTGACCTTCCAATTGTAAAATTTTGTCAAACATTAATGTTGGGTGGGGTGCATCCAGCCAGGAGATACAGTGATGAAGTGTTGGGCCTGGGCAGTTTCCACTGGCAGAGATCTCCTGGAACCCAGGCTGGATTTTAAAGCTCCCAGCAGGAGCAAATCTGGCCACCGGTGCTCATTCTGTCCTGCTGCTCCATCGGCACTAATCCATACGTGCAGCAGCACCCCAGTTATTTATAGTTGACTTATATTCAAAAGTTGGTTATGATTGTGCACCAGAATGATGCAGTAGGAAGCCTGGAGGATGCCTAAGCCAGAGGGTTGTGCAGAGTGTGTATCCAAAGGGTGAGGGCAGGGGTAAGAGTATGGAGCAGGTTGATAATGAGTTCTGAAAGCTGAGATTTGTTGGCTGCTGATTAACAAAATGGAAAACCTAAGTAGAGTGCAATTAGGAGGATTACTGTGAGCTCATAACTCCTCCCCAGCTCCTGAGAGAGTGGTTTGTTCAACTGACCTTTTGTTGGGCTGGGCTGGATATAAATTAGCTCAATGCACGAATATTTTCATTTAATAAAAGTGCCCCCAAATTTGTTTGGAGTTCCCAGGCTTCTTGGGAGAAAAAGAAAGAGATCTATTATGTTCTACAAAAACAATGACATTTTACCCTCTGTATTTACTCTTCCAATAGAAAATCTGCAGTTGGCCAAGGTCCCTATCACAGCAACTCTCCCGCCCTGCATTCCACATGCCCTTACAAACACCCAAATCTGCTTGGAAAAGCACTTGACTTCATTCACCAGTCAGTGTTTCACCTTTCCTGCAGGAAAACAAAGTTTTCCCCGGAGTTTTACTGACAGATCAACCCTCTTAACCCGAAGAAGTTAAAAATAAATGGAGAGTAATAGAAAACCATTCAAAGGTGTGCATGTGAAACCCAGGAGCTGCTGGAGCCACATTTTGGGCAATCCCCCAGTGCAGAGGAAGCAGGCAGGTAGGGCAGGACCACTTGGTGCCCAGCAGCTGGTGAAGCCTGGGCATCTCTTCCTCATGCCTGCTGCTTCCCAGCTGACCATCATAGGAGGGCAGGGCCAGGTCAACAACTCTGAAAGCTCAACAACAACTCACAAGTGTTCATTTGGAAACTCCACTGGCATCTCTTGTGCAGTGCTGAGCTGCCCCCTCCAGCAGTGGCATGGGGAGGGTCAAGGGAAAGCAGGACCCAGGCTGGGGGACATGGGGCAGTGTGAAGCAATTCCAATTCTCTTTTTGCCTCAGCTCCTTTGAGCCCTGGTACACACAGAGGTTTTGGGGCAGACACTACCCAGAAAATAGCACATTGCTTGGTTAATATCCCCAGTTTAAACCCTCCATGGAGTTTCAGAGGCACAGGTGCTGGTGCAGACAGCTGTGTTCATCATTCCCCAGTGCATTTCACAGAGTCTGAGATGGACAGCACAACCTGAGGGGAGAACGCCAAAAACAAGGGGGTCACTTTATACCCAAAGAGGAAACGGGGGTCCCTGGGCCAATCACAGAATAATTTGGGTTGGAATGCACCTTAACGATCATGTTGTTCTAACTCCCTGCCATGGGCAGGGACACCTTCCACTATCCCAGGTTGCTCCAACCAGGACCAGGTCCTGTCCAACCTGGTCTTGAACACTTCCAGGGATGAGGCAGACACAGCTTCTCTGGGTAACCTGTGCCAGTGCCCCACCACCCTCACAGGGGAGAATTTCTTCCTCAAATCTAATCTAACCCCAACCCTCTGTCAGTTTGAAGCCATTCCCCCTCTGGGTGGCTGACAGGGCTGGGGATCTCAGGCGCTGAGATGGTCACCAGTGGGCTCCAGGGCACTGGAGAAATGTGGAGAAATTCACTAAAATATCCTCTTTCCTTTGAAAACCTGCCCATGTGGTTTGCCTGAGTACCAAGTTACTTAATTGTTGTACGTATTTAAGTAATATTAAACTCTGCCTTTTTTTCTTCATGTTCAAAGGGAAGGAGCCTGTATCGGTGCGATTCATTTTTTAAAGCCTTTTAAAAGTTCTCTTTGGCAACACCTCTTTGAAGTCTAATCCAGTCTGCAATATATGTCTTCCAAGTTAATCCCAATTTTTTCAGGACAACCAGTAATGTTACATAAAGACCTTCCAAAGAACAACAGGAGTGCAAAGCACAAAATAGTGAAATCTCCTGATAAGGAGAACAATTCCTCCATTTACAACAGCGTAAACCCTCAGTTACTTTGCCATTGGGCTGACCACGCAGGAACAGCCCTCCTGGAAAACAATTTATTTCTCAGTTTTGCTGGGTTTATTCTGTATTTGCCACTCAAAGTGAGATTTAGGTTTAAAATGTTAATTTTTAAAAAAGCAGCAGTTTTATTTTAGAAGCTTCCAGGAACTGGTTCTGGTTTGTGTTCATTGCAGGGCTTTATAAAACACTCAGGATCTCTAGACCTTCCATATGCATTTTCAAAGTACCTTCCTTCACAATCTGTGCTGTATTATGTATGATCCCTGAAGAGTGATGTTAGGGACTCTTTCTGAGTCCCCAACAAAGAAAGCACTGGGTTAAAGAAAATAAGTGGAAAGACCCTCAAATGGAAGGGAATATCCATAAGTGGAAATTAAATTCTGGTTCGCTCTACCAATCCTTAAATATCACAAATAAAAATCTGTTTAAGGCTGGCAGACAAAGTCCTCTGGCTTGAAGTCAAAGAAGGAAAAATCGAGCCTGGAACTAAGAGGTAAAATATTAAAAAAACAGTGTAAGTTATTAATAAAACAGCTTCCCAAGGGACATGATAGAGCCTCCATCACATGAGCTCTGCTGTTTTTGTCCATTAGGACTTTCCTCACAAAAGCCTTTTCTCCAGGTAATCCTCCAAAACTCTAGTTCTCTGTCCCACAGGTTAAATCTGACCACCTTCCTCAGCTCCAATCACCGGTTTTGCTCAGCCTAACAAGATGACTAATGTAATTACACACCACAGAGATGGTTTTGTAAGCCTATGTTGGTTTTTACATTGACTGCTTCTACAAGGGCTTTTGTGCCCTGAAGGTTCTCCATTGTTTTCCAAGAATATTTGATCTAATGAATAAGCATCTCTTCAGACAGACTGTGCCTCTCCAAATCATTTCTTTGGAAAAATCCAAAAAGGGGCTCAGTCATGTGCTGCAGAGCTCGGTGCAGGAACGACTGACTTGAGTGAGAGAAGGGCAGCCCCAGTTATTTGTGTGATCTCCAGGACCTTCCAAATGGGCAGCTCCCCACCCTGTGGGGACGGGAGCCATCTCCAGACTAAGTTGGGACAGACTTTATAATAAGGTTTGCCCCCAAACCCTTCAAGCACTGAACTGTGTTCCTGCTTCTGGGCAGAAACAGTGTCAGGACTGAGCTGTTTTGGGTTTGATTGTTGGGCTTTATGTTCCTGGATAGTGGATGCAGGGATGTGTTACGCTTCCGAGCCAGCTTTTCTGAGCCACAACTGCTTTCCAGGACTTTCATTATGTGGCACAGGTGTTGTGCATTATAACTCATTTTTCACTCCCAGGGCTGTAAGGGGATAGGGCAGTCCTACTTATTATTGTCTTTTTTTTTTTTTCTTTTTTTGCAAATGATCTGTATTGGTGTTCGCAGTTTGCTGGTGGCTCATTTGTACTGTGAATGGTATTGATATGTCTGGTAATATGACCCAGCAGATTTACTGCACAATTGGCAACATTAGAGAACCCTGAGACATCAGCCAAAACCCAGAATAGATTAGGTAGATTGCTATTGCAGATACAGTATACTTCTACAATGTCCTTCTCGGTGTTCTTTTGGATGCTGCTAAATGTGTTTGGCTATGGAATATAAATCTGTTTCCATCTGCATTTATTTACCTTGCAGAGTGTACATGCTGTTGGTGTGTCATCTGTGCATACACATGTGCCTGTACACAGCACATCTTCAAGAAAGAGAATAAGGGAAAAATAACTGTTTTCACTAAACATATCTTTTAAATCAGTAAAGGGGAACAGATGGAATGACATGTGAGAAGTTCTTGAAGATGTGCTGTTAGTATGCAAGAGAAAACTTAATAAAAATGACTGTTTATATGACAGAGACATGAATGTAGCACAGATTTAGCAAACAGAAAATAGTGATGTGTGGAGCTGAGGAAAATCTTGGGCAAGATTTTCTGCAAAAAATGTGATGACAATAAAATTTCCATTAAGAGCAACTTGTTGGCAGGGACTCATTTATAAAATTTGCACTTTTCAGGAGATATATTTCAGTGTCCAGATTTTCCTTTTTCCAGTGAAACGACAAAGTTTTTAGCAGAAGCAAAGTACTGTCCATGAATTTCTTTTAGTTGGAATAACAATGTTCCACAGANGATTGCTATTGCAGATACAGTATACTTCTACAATGTCCTTCTCGGGGTTCTTTTGGATGCTGCTAAATGTGTTTGGCTATGGAATATAAATCTGTTTCCATCTGCATTTATTTACCTTGCAGAGTGTACATGCTGTTGGTGTGTCATCTGTGCATACACATGTGCCTGTACACAGCACATCTTCAAGAAAGAGAATAAGGGAAAAATAACTGTTTTCACTAAACATATCTTTTAAATCAGTAAAGGGGAACAGATGGAATGACATGTGAGAAGTTCTTGAAGATGTGCTGTTAGTATGCAAGAGAAAACTTAATAAAAATGACTGTTTATATGACAGAGACATGAATGTAGCACAGATTTAGCAAACAGAAAATAGTGACGTGTGGAGCTGAGGAAAATCTTGGGCAAGATTTTCTGCAAAAAATGTGATGACAATAAAATTTCCATTAAGAGCAACTTGTTGGCAGGGACTCATTTATAAAATTTGCACTTTTCAGGAGATATATTTCAGTGTCCAGATTTTCCTTTTTCCAGTGAAACGACAAAGTTTTTAGCAGAAGCAAAGTACTGTCCATGAATTTCTTTTAGTTGGAATAACAATGTTCCACAGAGAAAACCCAAATTCTATTTTTTTAATATTTTTTAAAAATAAAGCCTAACAGTGTGGTTTTCTGGCTTCAGATAATAATTTCAGAATGGGTTTAAACTAATATCTGTCTAGATGGACAAATCTAAGTTAGATTTAAGTCATATATTGAACACTCATGTGCCAAATCTTTGCCTTGTTGTGTGTGTAACTGCACAATGTGTCATCAGCACAATCTGATCCCTTTGTCAGACTGAGAAACAGCTCATTAGACCTTGCTGCCATCCTCAGAATGGACTGACTTGTTTTTCTGGACAAAAAACCGCTCATCTCTCTTGTGATAAGCAGAGGACTCACCTCAGTAACTAATTATGGAAGCACTAAGTTTGTGCAGCTACAGTGGGGCAGGACATAATTCTTACTCCCATGGTTGCACAATAACATGGCACAGTTATGATACGATTTTAGGCTGAGAAAACCCATATTTCCATCCTGGATTTGATTTTACCAAGTTCATACCATGAGGTGACTTGTGCAAACCCAGCAGTTGTTGGGTCTTTTAGGCAGCCAGTGGCTGCTACAACTCTGAAGAGAATATCTAAATTCATTTAAGTGGGACAAATTGAAGTTAAAAAAAAGGATTAAATTGTCCACATTCCCTGTGGTAAATATCTGTGCCATTGTCACTCCCTCCTCTAAACTTTACCTCCCATGGAGGTTTTCCCAAAACCAAAATACCTATGGTTATGTGTTTCTTCTTTTCTGGCTGTAGAAGACCTGGCCTTGAGCAAAAAGCACTGGAAGAGTTTGGTGAAAGTAATTGTTCTGTTTTTACCAGAATTATATTTCCAAGAGTACAGTTCCTGAAGAAAAGGGAAAGCAACTTATTCTTTTAATTTTAAACTGAAAACTGAGGTTCTACTTCACATTCCTAGGTCTCCTCTGCCAAGAAAAAAGTTAGAAAGGCCAGCGGCTTTGCAGACCTACAAAATTCACCCTGAGCTGTTCTGAAAATAAACAGCATCAAAACTAGATAGTTCTGCTGAAATAAAACCCTGCAGTAATAAAACAAATGACTAACACTTTCTATTGGTCTACATAGCATAGAACACGAAACATACATGTAAGCAAGTCAAGATGGATGAGTCATCTTGACTTAATAAAACTTACAAATACTTGCTAAATATTTGAGAAGTCACATGCCAGGAGCCTTCATCACTTGTTTTGTTAGACTCCTGCTTTGCCAAGTCAAAACAGTCAGAAATCATAAAAAATAATCCACACAATCTGTCTGAAAACACAGTTTTCTCGCATTATTTTTCTTGGTTTACAACAGCGAGTCCTTCATTCTGCAGTCAAAATTTTGCAATAGAGAGCACGACTTCCTCTTCATAAGGTAAGCAAATGTTTTGCATTTATCAAGTTCCCAGAGTCTAAATGGACAGAGAGTCAGCAGACCTCACATGTTTATATTTCTTTACTGGAAACGAGCCACGGGAAGTTGCAGTTAAAAGGCTGCTGTGTCTTGGGGTTCAAGGGACACAATAGGCTTCAATGACTTTAGCATTGCTGAACATCTGAAGCTCTGTTTGCCTTAAATATGAATTATAAGTGCTCAGAACCTCCGTAAACAGTGCTGGAAACCAGAAAACGACATTTATTCATGAAGCCCACTGCTGGTTCGTGTTGGTTCACAATTTTGTTTTCTTATTAAAAAAATAATAATTGCCCTCACACCTGCACCACCAATCTAAACCACATCCAATTTAGATGTCCAACATCTGGATTTCTCTGGACGCATTTTCCCTCTTCTCCTGGAAATTTTGCCTGAGTTCAGTTTTGAGGATTTGTTGGTTTGGTTGTTTTTTTTTTCTTAATTTAGGAGGGGATATCCAGATGTTTAGCAATCCATCTGTGTTATTGTGCCAGTTAAGCTGCTGGCCACCCTGCAATTTCAGCTCTGTCCATTGTCCGTGAGATCAAAGCGATCCTGCATGTGCAGCGAGATAAGTGCTTCGGGGGCAGTCAGAGCTGCTGCTCAGGAGCTGCAGGCACAGCCTGCACCACTGATAAACGTGATGTGTTCAAGACATGCTGGGCTTACTGTGCACACAAGGACCAAGGCTTCCCAGAAATGTCAGGCTCACTAAATATGCCAAAAAAGTAAAAACCTCAATTGGTTTCTGGAAAGAAATATTGCAAGATAGCCCAGCAGTGCATGAAAAGTCCACACAGGTGACAAGAAAAACTTGTCACTTTGAACAAAAGCAGGGGATTCACTTGGACAGGTGGAAGAATAGAAGTTTACGTGCCAACTTCCCTCCAACTTACCTGTGCAGGTTGAACCTGTTACTCACTAAGGAGAAATGTAATAATCAACAGTAAAACAGGCTGCTCTTCCCTTGCAATTGTGCTCCATAAATCAGAGCTCAGGTGTGGCCCTTTGGCAACAGAGATAAATAAGTGATTGAATGTCAGTGGAACAAAACAAGTGATGGAAAGGGGTAGATGTTGTACTCTGAGTTACTGGGGAATTAAATTAGCTTAATTGACCGTAGATGGATAAAATTTCTCTCATTACCTGTCTGTTGTGTTTCATTTGCCATTGAGGGGCTTAATGCAGCTTTAGCTCTCTGCTGGACACATGTTCAGTGCCTGGGAGGAGTTAGTGCTCTACTGAGCCAGACTTCTGCACTTATAAACAGGAAGAAATATCATTTGGCTTTTACTGTAAAATTTGTGTCCCACAGCCTTTCTCCTGTCAGAATTCATCATTTGTCTCTGACACAGAGGAGGAACCGCAACATTACTGGAAAAAGGAGAGAAGCTGCTCCTTTTTGAGGTGGCCTCTCTCCAGTTTTGTTTCAACCCAGCCTTTGTGCCCTGTGACAGCAGGCTGCTGAACGCCAGCTGTAACTATGGAAGTCAAATTTCTAACTGACTGATCAGCTGCCCCATGAACAGTAACAGAAAAATCACCTTTAATCACAGATGCTGTAGTTGGTCCCACACCTTTTTTCACTGTTGTCTGCAAGTGAATGTGGCACACACTCCACAGACAACCTTGTGCAAACGAACAATTTATGAATCTAAAGATTGGAGAAGATGTCTGAGCATGATACAAGGCAGTACCAGAGCCCTGGTGAGAAAGAATACAAGCCAAACCCTTATTCACAGGGGGTAAAGCATCTTTCCAGTTACTACTGGAGAATTGCTGTGCTCAACATCTTCTGTCCCTTTGCTGTGTGTCCTAGAGGAGGCCACTAATTCTGAATTAAAACTGAATCCCCGTGTCCTGCTCTTCATGGTGCACACAAAGAGAAAATGCTCAAAGCTAAGCAACCTGTAACAAGAAGAAAATGTATTGACAAAGTGCATTTTTTTTTTGAGGTTAAATGAGTAGCACATGGGAGTGAAATTTTCCTGTGGGGCAATAGGGTCACAATGGCTGTTCTGATTTGCTCCGCTTCTTCGAAGGCTGTTTTCAAACACATTTCTTAAGCAGGCAATGACTGCTCTAAGCAGCGTAGCTTCATTATTTTGGTGTGTTTTAGGCTCTGAAGGAAAAATTATAAATTTGTGGGCTCTTAAAAATATTTCCAATCAAAACAAGAGTACTAGGGATGAAAAGAGGACAGCCCTTTCCAGATAGTCTTTGTCCATTGCATCACTAGTCTCTGAACCTTGAACCTTTCAGGACATGCGGGGCCTTTACTGCACAAATCAGGTTTTTATTGAGGGGTTACTGACTGCCTTGGGGGATACAGAGAACTCTGCTAGTCACACCTGTACAAAAAGACAATTATATTGGAGGAAACTCTGTGTGGTATATATGTGGATATTGAACAGTTTTTAATGTAATTTTTGGTGAAATAATGCAAATTGCGAGTCCGTATTAGAAATCACTTTTGCCTTAATTTGTGGTTGGTTCTTAAGTGAATTTTCTTTTTTCCTGAACCCATTGCTAGTACCTTCCCAAATCCTTGCCTCAGGCCCTTAAAAAATTCGTGCGTCTGTATCAGTGGCTAGACGTTGTGTTACCTCTTTTTAGTTGTAAAATTTCATAGGTGGAAGTACAAAAAAAATGGAAACCATGACCGTTGTGCACTATTGCCTCTGCCACGGGATGTCGTGCTTTAGGTAATTGTGTATATGAAATGAAAACAACACAAAGCTTTTTTACAACCTATTAAAATTACTGAGATTTAATTTTAATTAACACAGAAGTGGGGAGGAGGGGAAATGAACATAATTAAAACATCATGGTACTGTAAATATCTGTTGTGGCAAAGCTTGCTAATTTTCCACAAAGTTTACATATTATTATTATAATTATCATTATTGTTGGTTGTGTTATTATTTAAAGGCCCTTGTATATCAGTGCATATTCCCAAAATTTCTAGAAGATGATAGATTTCATGAACTGTACAAAAACCTCATAGGAGCATGAATAGGGATTTTAGCAATAAGCACAGAACAAAAGGACAAATTTTGTAGATCTACCAGCTGACAGGGATGAGCAGGAACGTGCACAGGGCGTTTTTTGACCATGAGGACACACTGTTGCATATTTTCTGTTTGTCTTCAGGAAAATTCATATCTCCCAAGAACATGGTACTGCTTGCGTGAGGAAGGGAAAAAAGCTCAAATGTTTCATCCTCTTGAAAGAAAAAGAAAATGTGTTCTTACTTCCTCCCCTGTTTTTTTTGGTTAAGGACAACAATTCTACAAAACTTTTCAGTTATTTTAAAAAGGCTTTAAAAGTGGAGAATATGCAGACAGTTCTTAAGTCATTTGTCTGTGGCAACAGAAGATTAGGAGGGGTTTGATCTTCACTCAGGGAAGGACATTGTCTTTACTCATAAAACCTTTCCTTTGAACATGCAGGGGTTCCTAACCTGGGCCTGGATTGCACCCCCACTCCTCCCCTATTAAATCCTGAGAGAGCTTTTCCCTGTGGACTTTCCCATACATCATCCAGTCAAGAGGGCAGAGATTGCTCCCCTCCTCTTCCCTCCACCTCCGTCATTTAGAATTCCCTCATGGACTGAACAATGGTTCACAAGCTCCAGGGACCCCCTGGGATCCAAAAGGTCTGGTTGCTTCCCGGATGGACCTTTTTCTCCAGATCATCCCTAGAGCCTGGATGCTGCTCCTGCCCAGTCTCTCCCTTCGGATCGGACTGCAGAGGCTGCTCCCGGGACCACCTGGGGGTTTCTCTTCCCGCTCCAAGATGGAAAGACAATCCAGGCTCACATGTGGTATGGTGAAAATACAGATACCTCTCTTGGGAATTCCTTCTTGGAATTTTTCAGGAATACTACAAAGCTAAAGAATATAACCCCACAGCAAAACAAACTCTACATGATATATAAACTGATTTTGGAATTCTTTTGTATTTGTTGGCTGCTTTCAAGGAAATCACTCAATAATGTATATCAATGACAATAACGTCACTCTATTATGTTTTTAACTACTGAAATTCAGTGGCCAAACCATGGAGGGTAAGGTTTATACAATTAGTTATTTATTAGTGATGAAATTTTAATGATTAAGACTCTCTTTCCATTACTGGAATACTTAAATGGAATGGTATTTTCCCTTTTTGATAGTATCTGCATTGGTGTCTCCTTCACTTCATAAACAGGGACACATCAAAGATTTTACACTACTGTAAAAAACTCTGAAATATAATTCAGTGCTCCTATATGCCTGCTTTCCTAAGATTTTCAGAATATGGAACTTATTTTCATTTCTGAGTATCTTAGAAGACTTAGCACCCCTTTCTTTTTAGTAATCTTCTTTGTGTTTGCTGTGCACTATGGTCCTCCTAATAAAATGAAATATTCAGACTCCCATTTTACAAGCTTTTAAAAGAACACCAGACTCCAGTGACTTGGTAAACCTCCTTTTTTTAACCAAAGCTTAAAAAAAAAGGAGTAGATAACTTGGGAATGTGTGGCATTCTTATTTGCCTTGAAAGCCTTTGATTTGACAGTATTTGCAACCACATTTTGTATGCAGTGGTTCAAGACAAGCAGTAACCGGGTCTGCTTATCTGGGGCTCTGCAGATCCTTGGTGGGAATAACCCTCTTTACGTAAAATCTAAGATATTTCTTCAGCAAAATGTGCCTTTGCTCCTATTCTTTAATTGCACACAGAAAGCTAAGGAATTCTGGAAGTTTTTGTGTAAAGGTGGAGGGAATGGTATATTTTTAATATCTTTGTGTGTGTTTGGGAGAACGATCTTTCATTGGGCTTGAAGGGAGAACACTTTGTCATTATAAAAATATTACTCATAATATCAGTTTCAGGCTTTTACTTCAAATTAATATAAGTCTATTCTACTTAGAACTTTGCAAGTCTTTAAAATGACCTCAGAGAATTCTGAATCAGGTCTTAAAATTCTTCAAATTAACAGAAAATTCACTATCAAGCAAAAAGAAGGCTAGCCAAAAAATTCTACAAAATCTAGTGACTACATGACGTTGAAAGTACATTTCCCATTTTCAAAAATCTGTTTAAGTAATTTCTAAAACCTTTCCATTATTTTGTTCTTTGAGTGTCTGATGTCTACAAACGAAAATGAATAATTTCAAAACATCTGAGTTGTTGATTATTTTCATGGGGTGAGTTCCTCCAGCCCTTCGTTTCTTAAGCAGTAAGAATAAAAAAGTTGCTGTTAGATTACATTTATCTTATTTATTCTGCACATAGAAATCCCCTACGATCAAATAAACTTTATTTTTATAACAAAAAATGGGAAGAGGTTTTGAGCTAAGGGAATGTGTTTTCTCTGCATCAGCAGAAATAGCAGACAGAGAAACATCTTAAATATCAGTGGTGGATCATAAGACCCTTCTCATGTTAGTCTGTGCAGCTGAGCTGCATGATAGCAGCTTGTTAGGCTGTAGGTTTTTATTGAAATGCCTATTGAGTAAAACATAATTCATGCTGCTGCTCACCCTTAAAACAGGAAATAATATACCCATTTAACTTAATCACAATTTATATTACATGTGCATATTTCTAAACAAGTGCTGTAGATGGAGAGTTTGGTAGCAATAATATTTATGAATTACACTTTTAGTTAGCAAAGGAAAATGTGTGACCTCTTACATTTTGTTTGACATTTGAATTTGGTATCCCGTATATGTGACATGGATGATGGATGCTTATTAACACAGTGTATAAACAGGAAATGCTTCTAAGCTGACCATTTATTAGTGCAGTATGTGTTCAAACTGAAATTTGAATTTTAGCTGCAGTATTCTTCTCTGGCAATTGCACTGCAGAAATATAAGGTGGGTTTCTTTTTGTTTTCTCCCTTGTTTCCCTCTACAGAACGGACAGATTTAACTATACATTTTTTTCTCTAAATCAGTCTTCCCTACGGAGCTTGAGAAAGTATATGAACACAAAGACTCTCCTACGAACTGTAAAAAACAGAGACATAGGAAATGTATCCACTGGAAGGATTTTGTAGACTTCATAGTGAATTTTCCCGGGTTAAATAAATAAATAAATGCACTCACATCCCTCCCCGTGTCCTGACGTATGCACTGAGCCATTTCCCCCTTCATTACTGTAGAAAGGCAGGGAAGAAGCACCATTGCCTTCCCCAGAAGTCTGGCAGCTGATCCACTCTGCATCTGTCCTCCAGGACTGGAGACATCATAATTTTTCATTCACACTTAATTGCTCTTTCTAAAGAACCCACCCTTAAATTCCTGACAAACCTCTGAGAAGCTTTGTCAGTGAAAGTTTCAACACTTCATTTTATCAAAGCAGAAGTGAAAAACCCCACGTATTTAGAAGAATTCCCCCAGTAGAGAACAAGAATACAATTTTTCTAAAAAGAAGCCACTCCTCTCCAATTTTCCTGATGATTTACTGGGGTAAATATATAGAATAATACAGAGACACTGTTTCCCTATCACATTTAAAACCAGTCTTCAGGAGAGCGAAAATATATTATTTTTCCTAAGCACAGCCTTAATATTCCAAAGAATTTGAATAAAATTTATTTGTTTAACAAAAGAACTATGATGACATGGCAAAGTGACTCAAAGTGAAGATTTCATTTCAAATATCTCTGTCCAAAGAATTCTACTGTATTGTGCAGTGTAGGTCAAGGAAATTATTCTCTGTGGAAAAGTCAGTAGAGATCTTTCATCTAGCTATTACGAGTAGCAGGTATAAGACCATCTCGACTGTTAATATTATCAATAAATACCTTTACCAAATACACAGTGCAGCACCCAATCACAGGAAGGTTAGCAACCTGGAAATTGAAACTGGCAGATCTTTAATCTAACATTCTGCTTTTCAGTGGAAAAAAGTAACGTCTTTATAGATGAGAGTCAAAGGTTAAATTTAGTTTGTATCAAATTACAAAAATATGCTTTTGGTGAGGTTAGATTCTCATGCTCAGAGCAATTCGAACTGTAATGAAAGCAAACATTGAAAGAGATAATCCCATTAAAGATGAACTATTCACTTTAACCTCAAATATTTGGTAACTAAAATAAAACCATCCTAGTAGGAGGATGAAGTTCAGCTCTTAAGGAAAACTGGAACTCAATATTATACCTCAGACTGCACAAGATAAAAAAAAGCTCTCCTGTTTCTACAATAAAATGTTATTTGGGGGGAACAAATTAATTCATGTCCTTCTCTTGAGGTCTACACAAAACAGTGGTGACCTTTCTGGCAGTGTGTGCTTGTACACTGCAGGGTAAACACTGATTTTCTCCAAAGAAACAGGAAATCCACGCTGTGCTGCCAGACAGTGGGAAGTGAGGAGCAGGGGGATGGATGTCTGCAGTGGGAAGTGGCTCAGAGTCACGAGTGGCATCCCACTGCACAGGTCCTTGCTGTGCCTGGCCCTTCCCTGTGTCTTCCAACACCGCCGGCATCGGGACGTCTTCCTTTCCTGCCAGTCCCCTCAGTCATGCAGCTGAATTCTGAGAGGGAACTAATTCTGATAAAAACCTCAAGTCTCAGCTCAGAATAAAATCTCGAACAACCCTGATTTCAGTCTCCCCAGTCTGTCCCCTGAGCCACCAGAGCCTGGCACAAGGAGGGAGGAGCAGAGTGGGATCACTGACCTGGGGCTTGGCCCAGGTACTTAGTGTGGCTTGGAGGTGCTGGTGGTTTAAAAGATTGTTTGCTTCTCTGGACAAAGAGGGGAGCAAGAAATATTTTTAAAGCCCCATTGCTAAAAAATTGAGCTCCTTAATATAATGTGACAAAGCTTTTGACTTTCAAGAAATACCAAAAAGCATCTTTAATCCCTGAACTTCTGATACCCCATTGAAAACTCACCCATAAACACAGCCGCAGCCAGAGTCTTTCTTCATTCCCAGAGGCCTGGATGATGATTTAAAGAATTTGGGAAGAGTCTCATATTCTTTCCTTTTACAACTTAAAATAGACCTAAAAGAATTTTTTTTTTTGAAGGTTAGAAAAAAGTATCATAGACTGATATTTCTTTTTTATGCCAAGTTTCAGCCTGGAGAAAATTTTATGGCTGAGTTCTAATCCACTGCAACCCCTGGTTTATAACAGAAATGCTGACACAATGATAACTGTAGCGTTACGAATGCTGGCTCTGTGATATTTATTGCTCCCTAGTGCCAGCTGGGGTTAATCCTTATTAAAGGCATTCATTTTCTGGCCTGGTGGAGAACAGATCACTCAGTGATCAGGCAGAGTTTGGGTCCCTGGTAGAGTTAATGGAAGATATCACAGAAGACACAGTAAGTGAGGAGTCTTTAAGGGGGCTACTGTAGGTGTTTTGGGGGATTAAGTGGCCTTCTCCAGGGGCTTGAGCTAAAATCCAAAGTGTCTTTACCGAGAAGTGTCTTTGCTGCAATGGAACAGCACACGCTGAGAACTTCGTTCTTGTTGTTATCAAAGTTAGGAAAGGAAACATGACATGGTCATGTACCTGCACAATCAGCAGTGGAACAGATCCCACTGGTTAGGAATTATCAATCTCCCACATGATATCCTAGGTGGGATATCCAGGAGTGAACCCAAATATCCCAAACCCTCTTCTGTCGTGTTTACTTTGTAGGTAGAGTGAAGGAATGACAAGATCCCTGCTCAATACACACCAACTTATTCTTTTATGATCTACCAGAGAAAGTGAAAATTACAGCTTAATTTTATTCAAAAGTTTTTCACATCCCACCTTCATACACATTTGTACTTTAGCAACAAAGGAATTGGAAACCTCACAAAAATTTCCCCATAAAGCTATGTGGGATGATGGGTAAATTTTTCCCAGAGATTTACACACCAACGTGGTGCTTGCTGTATTTATACGGTAAACTGGACAAACATGAAGGAAAGTTGCAGATTTAGTGTGGAAAAGAGTAGGATAAAGTGGGCATTTTTGCATTTTGCTCTTGCTCTGGGTTCTGCAGAATGAGCCTCAGCTCACCTGCCAAGCTCTCAGCCTGCAGACCTAAAGCACGGGGTTGCTCACCATGAAAAAAATCTCAGGACCAAAGGAGTGAGCATGTGTGCAAAGTTCACCACAAGTTCAGTGAATGATCATATTTTCCCCACAATAATAAATACTTCTATAATTTATAAATGCCTCGAAAGGCTGAGATATGTGGGGGATGCAGAATCAAAGTGGCTTGACAGGAGAGAGACAAAGGAATGAGCCAGAGAGTGAACTGACTACTAAAATTCCTCATCTCTGATTTGTTTCTTTTAGTACTCATCCCCAGAGAAAAGGCTGCACTTTCTAGAGAGGCTTAAAAAATCAAAAGAAATCCTCTGGGCTTGTGAAAAGCCAAGGAGAATTTTAAAAACCTTCAGTTTGAACACAGAGCCAAAGAGTAATACTCAAGATTTTCTGCTCTTCTATTTGATAAAAATTTTTTAAAATATGAGCAATGAGATGGAGAGAAAAGTCAGGCTTTTTATAAAAAGATTAAAATCAGAGATATGTTTGTTTCATTTCAAGGCAATGTTCTGCCTTGTTAGATGGAAGCTTGCTAGTAAAATAGAATCAAAGTAATTTTCACCACAACTACTTAAAAGAAAAGAAATGTTCAAGAGGACAAAAAGCCATGTTTTCAGTATTTTGAAAAACATGAATGTTTTTATTAAAAAGTCATTTGAAAGAAATGGGGCTAATGCACTTTCCCGTGATATTCAGAGAAGCTGGAAGTCAAAATAAAAATAGCTTTATTTTTGTTTAAAATTTCCAGAGGGCAAAATGAGATGTCATGACCCTGTCTAACAGATGGAAAATAGAAAAATGTTCATGTGAAGAAAACAGCCATTGGAGCATTCAGGAAGGTGCCTTTAACAAGGAGGTAAAAAATACTCATTTTCATTTACCCTCTATCGGTACAAAAGTTTTGTGTTGAACCATGGACTCCAGGGAAGCAGGACAGACCAAGCACAGGGCTGCAAGGTCCTGAGCATCCCCAAAGCCGAGGAATTTTTAATGGGAGCTGGGAGCGGGGAGTGTATGGCAGGGCCAGTTAGAATCAACAGGATGGATCTGTGGAAGGACAGGCAGGGCCAGCCAGGCACTGCTGCCTCATCCCAGTGCTGTCCACAGCTCCAGGCAAAGGAAAACAGAGTTTGGGCAAAGATGGGCACTACGAAGCTGGCAAAACTTCTGGAACAGAGAAATTATTAAAAGGAGAAAAGAACAATATTAAATCTCATTGAAACCTTTGCAGGGATGCCAGGAGCTTTTGTGGAATCACAGAGATTGGAAAAGACCTCCAAGATCATAAAGTACAAACTTTCATGGCCTTCTCTGCAGAATGGAGGGGAAAATTTGGAGGTTCATTCCTTACTTGTAGGGCTGCTTAGCCTCCCTCGGCCACTAATTTGTTCCCTGCCATCATTTTGAAGAAGGATTGAGCTCTACAACTGGAAGGAATGTTTTCTCACCCTTTAGCCATTTGATACAGAGAGAGAGTCTCACAGAAATCAAACACAGCCTCTATCAACTGCTGCACCAGCACAGACTGGTTCAACACAGCTCTGCCTATCTTTGAAGTTCGCAGCTTAAGTGAGCCAGGTCTTTTTATAAGGTTGCATGCGAAATTGTCAGAAGAATGAAACCATTTGCAGATGGTGGAGTGATAAAGATGGTACAATATCTCACTTGTATTTGCCCCTCATTTCCTTGGGAAGAGAAAAAAATGAAAAAGGGAGAAAGGGGAAAAAAGTAAAAGCAGGGAAAGAACAGAGTAACCAACAAACAAAATTCTTTTGACAAATCAGTGTTGAAGGAGTTAGTGAGATTTCTGGCAAAACCACCACGACTCTGAAGACAAGCTGACTGCTGCAATATTTATTGCTTTGCTTTCATAGAACCTCTGACATCAAGGACTTTCGTAGTGACTGATTTTTGTCAGAATAATGCTGCAGGAACTGGAAGTGACAGATGATTTTCTTGGACATGAAGCCTGTGCGTAATGGCATGAGAAAGAGGACATAAAAAAGTCTGCCCTGAAGCAGCTTAATGTGGCCCTGGAGAGCAGAGCTGTTATCACAGCTTACTGATGCAGTCGCAGCAAGAGGGGCTGTTACAAAGAAATGGATCCTGAAGTCATAGACAGTTCAGCATGGGAAAGATTTCCTGTGAGCTGTGCTCCCTTATTACAGCCTCCTGGAGGCCGGGGCTGGCAGGAGGAAATCAAGCAGAGGGACGTACCCCCAGAGATGAAATAGAAACTGGCTTTATTGTGTCATGTCCACCCCCTGTACTGCAGCACCAGAAGATCACATGGAGCAACAATACATATGTTGAGCTTGATGCGCGTTTCTGAGGTTTGTGACTGGTTTCCAGACCAGCCATAGCATCACAGAAGCCTGTGTGCAGATAATTTTTCAAATATAATTAATACAGATCATCTAGGGTTATGTCAATATAGAAAAGTTGGGGAATAATTTAAGATGTAGTCAAAGAGTAGTGCAGGATATTTTCAAGGTAAACTATGGATTAAAATATTAACTTCCCTTTTCCCAAGTCCATAGGTCTTTGAAATTGCTCCAAGCCTTGTCCAGCCTGCTCTTGAACACTTCCTGGGATGGGACATCTACAACTTCTCTGGGCAATTTGTGCCAGGGTTTCCCCAGCTCACAGGGAAGAATTTCATCCTAATATCTAACCTAAACCCACCCTCTTTCTGTTTAAAGCCATTCCCTATTGTCCTTTAGGGAAGATACCTGTTCTGATTTTCTTTCCATCAAAAGATTCCAACAGAAAATCAGAGACAGAGTCACAGTGCTCTGCAGCAGAACTGATATTTTTAAACCTAGAGGCCAGCGTGGCAGGAAGATACCATAACCTTCTCTGGATATCTCAGTATATTCTCTGTGCTGTACAAACACACCTTTCTGCTTTGGTTGCACCTCATGCAGTGTAACCATGCTTGCTTTCAGAGGGAATGTTGTGAGGCATATAGTTGGTATTTATATATTTTGGTGCAAAAAGGCAAAATTTTTTCAGACCCCAAACTACATATTTATTAAAATAAGATTTTGTTCTGATTTGCCTAAATATTGTTGGTACATTTGGAAGTGGGCTTTATTCAAGGCATAAATCTGCTTGAATAAAAATGGAGCAAAATGCTTTATATTTACTTATACTGGAAGTGTAGAAGATTACGTTCCTGAGTGATAAATACAACTCTCACTGGCACAGGGAAGTTCTGTCACAATCAGGCAATGCATCACTCTGGAATGTGCTGCAACACCTTTTGTCTTTTTTGTTACATAGGGAAGGAAAAATAAGTAACTACTATTGAAACATCCACATGTGTGAGGCCGTTAGTGGGAATTTATAATTCATACAATCTCACAGAATGTGACAGGATTTCCAAGTACTGCACTGGCAGACACTTAGAGATGCTGTAAATTAACCCACACATGAACCTGCCGACTCTGTCCTTCCTCTTTGTTGCCTCATTTCAGCTGAACTGACAAGACAGGATTTCTCCCTGGATCCTGTTACATTACATACACCTGTCAAGCAGAAGCTTCAAGTCAGCCCTGGGGAACATCTTTAAAAGACAGTCCTGCAATACCAATGAAGTCTCCATCCATTGGCAGTCTGGTTCTTTAATAGGACCATCGACTTAAGGACACACTGTCCAAGCACTGCAATTTTCGTGCACATGCTCAGGGCAGAGAATGATAATACCTGGGGCTGGACCTGCACCTCCTCTTGCACACCCACGAGTGAGGGTGGATCTCAGCAGCAGTCAAAGGGCACTACCTTGAGTCAGAAATGGTGTGAAGGGGGAGCAGGGAACAGGTTGCCCAGAGAAGCTCTGGCTGTGCCGTCCCTGGAAGTGTTCGAGGCCAGGTTGGATAGGATTTGGAGCAACCTGATCTAGTGGAAGGTGGCACGGGGTTGGAACGAGATAAGCTTTAAGGTCCCTTCCAGCCCAAACCATTCTATGGCTCTATGGCAAGGTCCTCTCGCCAGGCAGTGGCTGCTGTGTTTGCCGCGGCACGTGGCCCTGCGGGATGCAGCAAGGGGTGCTTCTGCAGGAAGTCTGGAGTGATATACAGCTCCAAGCCACTAAGGTTTTACAATCACTCTTCTGAGAGTTGCTGACAGCTCCCAGACAATATTCCAGTACTCTAGCCCCACTGCTTGGCTAAGAGCTGCTCCCTCAGGGCTGCCATGAACAGCCCGCAGGTTACTTCAAGCAACTGCTCCCCTGACTTCTTTCTTCTGAAGATTCATGCAAGAGGCCTGGGTGTTCACTGGGTCCAGGGGATACCTTCTCCACTCCTCCAAAGTTGGGGAGTCACTGAGTCTGCACATGTCCCTCTCTAAATCCTGTCTGCCTGTTCAGGAATGTGGATACTAGCTCAGCCACAGGCTAACAAAGAAGATGAAGAGTTGCCAAGCATTTCAGAAGGAAGGTCTTAACACCAGCAGGACTTTGCTGGCTGCTTTTATGCAAAACCTCTTGTTTGCTTTACACAAGATGGGAGGATTCAGCTGAAGTTTAAACTGGACTAAATTGTGTCACTGACTTTTTTCTTTTTTATTGTATTTTTTCAGTGTATGTTGGCTCCTAAATTTATGAACTATTTTTAAATGACTCCTTACATAAGCATATTTAGCTGGTTTAAATTTATTCTTAATAAGTGGAAAGATTTACTAAAACAGGCCTGATGTGATGACTTGGGAGGGATTATTCACCACTGATGCCAATATATTCCAGACAGCCTGAAGAATTAAGCACTCTGGGTGTCGAAAGCAATCTGAGTATCACCTAAAACTTGTGCTAATGGAGCTCTGGTCTGCAAGGGGCGAGTGTCAGGAATCCAGTGCAAATCAAGGGACTGCATGAAGGGTAAAGGCAGGTAAGACCTAACCTTGCATTTTTATGGAAGCTTTTCAAATGGTGATGCAGTCAAGCTCTGCTAAGAAATCTGTCTGATAAAGATGTGAGGCAAAGCACAGCTCTGGTAAATGATGGGCTACAACTGCATTCCTACCAAGTGCTGCTGTCACTCTCTAAGCAAATTTATTGTATTTTATTCTATAGTGCATTGGATTCCAGGGTTAGGAATTTTCCTCTGACCCTCTTATTCTGCTTGTGGTTTCACTTTTCTTTAGGAAAAAAATTTAACCACTTATAAAGAGAATTTGCCAACAGTTTTTAATGATGATCTCTAAGACAGGGAAAGAATCCCAAAAAAACTGCAGATGCTTCTGAAGGATCAGTGGATGTAGGTAGCACTGGCAAAAGTTCTGGCAGGATGGCACACCCTGTGAGGAATGCTTTCCAGTGAGGTCATTCAGGCACTGATGTGTTGAGAAATAATCAGAAGGAATGACAGGAATTATTCCCCAGAATGAAGTATGGGCAAATACATGTAGGACGCTTTTTTTGTAAAACAGGCAGGCTCAGTTCTATTTGATGTACCTGCCTGGGTAAGTCTGAGTGCCCTGCAGAAGGCAGAGGTGTCAGCTTATACCATCCCAATGTCCTCTCTCTGAACAATTTTCCTAAGTGAGTATTTTACCAGATCACATTCCATTGACAGCTGTAAAACAGCATGAATCGTATTGTTCAGTAATCCTGGCTTTCTTCCTCATGGCCACCTGTTATAATGTAATATAGACTGTTAAATACCTCTTTAAAGGTCAGCTTGATAAATTTCTTTTTCTGTAACAGCTACAAGGATATTATTGTTAATGGAAAGAGAAAAAGCTCCTTTAATTGCAAATGAATAGACTCACTCGATGGCAGAGCCTTGAAAAATCCTTTTTAGACCCAGTGTGGGTACAGATTTATTTCATTTATGCTGTTTCCTGTTACCCTCTTTGGCCAAGTGGCATTGCCATTCCAGACCATGTGTGACCCTCACTGTCATGATGACCCAAATCACAGTGACCATTCAGTTCATCTGTTTTGTGCTAAAGTCGTTACCAAAAATTTCTGACATTACTGACATTTCACTGGCAGAGAAAATGTGCGTGGGTTCACTTCTTTTTGCCAGAGTCACTCGCATGTTTTATTAACAAGCAGGTGAAAGCCAACACTTCAGGAAGATATTACAACTGCAGAAACCAGACTTGGAAGAAGACTGAAATATTTATCTTCTGTTAAATGAGTGGGTCAAAACAGGGATCAGAAATGTGAGGAGGAGCGTTACTTGGAGTCATGACCAAGGCCGTTCTGCTGACTGCACCATGAACAAGCTACATGACAAGGCTGGGCTCTCAAACGTGTCCAGAAGTGCTGCTGGTGGCATTGCTTCTTTTTATTTTTTAACTACAGAAATCAGCAAGCCTGAAATGTGCCAGGCTGAGGTCCAGGTCTTTCTGGGATCTATAGAAGGGTGTTTCTAAGAAGACTGCAGAAAGCTCTATTTGGCATGTCCTACTGTATGACATAACTAGTGATCAAAGCACAAATTCCAAATCTTGCTTAACATCTTTCCTTCCACAGCTATAAAAACTGAGAACAGCATGAGGTGCTAGAGGCCTTACCCCAGGAAAGAAGTTCTGTACACCAAAAACACAGATTTTTTTTTTTTTTTAAATTTCTGTTGTTGTTGCTAGTGTGTTTGTGAGGGGTGATTCAAAGATGCCTTGACCACACTGAGTAAGAGGTGACTGCAAGATAAACAGTGATGTAATTTTATTTCTATTTTTACCTATCAAATAGTTACCTTTGAAACCAAGGCCTGGAAAGTTTTGGCTAGGGAAATGGCACCAATTCCAAGTCTGGAATCTCACTTCTGCTACATATACAGTTCCCCCTGTTCAAAGTTAGGGGCTTGCTTGGGCTTTCCTACAGGTAAACACTAGCCAGGAAAGTTGGGATACAGATGCCCACTGGATTACACACAGTCATTTTCAACACTATACAGAATGCAAGGATGTCAAGATCCTGACTTAGTCTGGAGGGCGGGTACAGCTGAGGTAATTTTATGCTGAACTCCCATTCCCAGTGTTCCCATTGGCAATGCAGCCTCATGGTGCATGGTGGAAGACAGACTGCCAGGGTTGGGGTCTTTGTGTTTCAGTGTGCAAGGACTCCCTCTTTGGGAAATAAACACTTAAGTGTTACCTGGGTCTGGCCATAATCCTTAGATTTTCCTCTCTCCTTCTCTTGTGAGCATTAAAAACCTTTATTACCTTTAATTACCAGCTAAATTACTTTATTCTACATTATTTCTTAGTAAGAAGTTATTCAGTTACCAGATCTGATTCACATTTTTCTGCTATGTAAAGCATCCCAGAAGGGAAGTAAATTGTACTGTTATTTTCAAGTCCCTGGTGGTAAGAGACAATCAGCCCAACCTTCCCTCTGCCCCAGCCCTTAGGTATTCCTGCAACCTCTTCCTTGCAGGAAAATGAATTGGCTAGATCCATGTGAAGCAATTCTGGCAGGGGAAACCACACTCAGCTGAAAGATATGCTTTAGCCTTTTGGATGTAGTTTCAACTTTCAAGATAACTGTTCCTTTGAGGAGCTCTAACTATAAATTCCAAAGTGCCTGCAAGGAGTTGAGTAGAAGCCAAAAATGCCAAGTCAGGAGAAAATAATTGTTTTCAAATGGTGACAAACCTGCAAGGTCGGCAGAGAACAGAGGAGCTGTACTGCTGGATGCAGATAGCCCTGTAACTTGGGACTGAGAGTTCTGTACACTAAACAGAGCCTAACATCTCCACAGGGTGTTTGACTGCTGCAAATGCAGAAGGGAACTGGTGTGCACTGGTCTAACTCACATGGCAGAAATGACATTGAAAGAGAATCTAAAGATGTCGGGTACAGACAGGGTGTGCAGTGGTAATACTTCGGCTCGTTCTGGTTTCGTTTCCCAGGGGTGAAGAAATGACAGATTTTGTATTTCTTAAATTATTGCAATGAAAATAATTTGACAGCTTGGTCTGGAGGTTTTTGTGTCATTATGAAATGTTGTTTGAAATTGTGCGAGGCAATACAATAATTATACAGTCAAGCATGTCTAAGGATGAAGGATACTTCGAGTGGAGGTTGGGAGTTTACCACTGGTGTGTGTCCTGATTCCTTCATGTCTTGGACAGATTCCTATGCAGTGCAGGAGGGGTACCCAGGCTTCAGGAACAGCACTGTTTTGAAACTGCAATTGCAAGTCATGAGGAATCAGCTTGAGGGAGCCTGGTGATTACTTTCTAAGGATATCTATGTATAAAAAAGTATGCCTGGGGATATAAATCAGCATAGCTCTGCTGGCTGCAGCATAGCTGCATCCATCTCCAGCTGAGGATCTGGACTAAAGTACTTAGGCAACACAGAGGACTGAAAACTACCAGAACACCTTTAAAGCTCATGTGCCAGCACGTAAGAGAGGCATTCAGCTGTGTGGAGTGGACTTCTTTCATCTGGGGCAGTTAAAACAGAAAAGTGAACTTTAGATTCTCACAATTTTACTGCATCTGTTAAAGCAGTATTGGCTTTCAGCAATGAAATGAGTATTCAGGCCAAGTGTCTCTGCAGAATTTCGGGCACTCCATGAACGGATAAAATTTCAATTGCAGAAACAAGAGAAAGTACCAGACACAAATGCACCACATATTACATTTAAGGAAAGACAGTGAAGGGGCAGGTTATACCGTGGGAATAGGCAGCAGCTGGTGGCTGACTCTGGTGTTATGACTAAGTCATCGATGAGGCCAAAATTAAAAAATTAAGAAAATTAGTAAGTAAGTACAGCCTGCCCTTAAGAAATCCAGCAGAGCTGGTCTGCAGGCAAGCAGCAGAGAACAGCTATGACCTGGGCTTGGGCTCCACGCCGGGTCCCTTGTTCCCAGGCAGACAGAGTTGGCAGCAGCCTGGATCGCTCTCTGGTGGCCCCTGGGGCCAGAAAGAGGAGGTATATTGGCAGCCCAGCAAGGGGACGGGAGCCAGCTCCCCCTGCCAGAACGCAGGTTGCTCCATCGGCGCTGAGAGAAGGGCTGGAGCAGGGCCCCCTCGGTGCAGCAGACACGGGGCCTGCCAGGAGACACCCGAAAGCTTGGAAGGCCCAGGCCAGGAGGCACTCACCTGTCCGAGGGTCCTCTGGTCCCAAGGCTGGTGTGAGGCAGAGCAGGGCACTGGCATGGCCGTGGAAGTGACTCACTCTTCCACCTGGCCAAAACTCTTTGCGATGCAGTTTGGAGATTTCCTGAGGACACCTGTGCTCCAGCGGCTCCTGCGTCTGGGATGGGCTGCAACTCTGCTTCCCCCACGCACAGGGCTTGCTGCACGTGTCTTTTCCCTTTTCAGTGCTGGTCTGGACAGGCCTCTGTTACAAACCTCCCATTCATCCTTTCAGTTCATTAAAAGGGTCTCAGCCCCTCCTCCAGCATCTTTAAGCACAGTGCTGGGAAAGTCAGCGGTGGCAGGAGTGACAGGCAGAACTGGAGTAACCACTGCACCCTTGTACTTGCAGCCCCTGCAATTACCTTCCATCTAGGTGAGAATCTCTCTCACTGATTATCTGGTTCTTTTGATTTTCATCAGATGGAAAGTTGCATCTTTGGGATTATCCTCTCAGCATCTTTGCCTACCCCTTAATGTCACAGGCTTTGGCCTGTTAGTCCACTTATACCTTGTCTCAATTCCAGCCTCATCCTCCTGCAAGGGTAACTCACAAATAAAGCAAAGTGGGAGTTGCCATGTTAATGAGCTTTCCTTGAGCCCTCAGGGAAAGGTCCTGAACACGATTTCTTCTGCTTGGATGGAAAGAGGAATTTCTGTTAGAGCCTCCATGAAATTACAGTCTTCTTTTTTTATGAAACATAAACCAAAGTAAATATTACCTTAGAGTCTCTTATTCGTGTTGCAATAAAATGAGACACTTCCTTGGAAATAAGTTTTAAGACACGAGTCTTGTAATGTTGGGATTTATTGGAGTGGAGTTCACAGCTGACCCGAGGTCTGGAGGGTTTGGAAGCAATAGTCTATGTGAACTTCTCCTTCTCCAGCACATGAGGTGCAAAACTGGCCAGTTATTCAGAGACTTCCCCACCCTTTGTAAGCTCATGTGCTCATATATCTCTCATGGTACATAAAGAATGACATATTGCAGTGAATCTGCTAAGAATAGCTTGTAAAATACATCATTATATGAATCAGCCTCATTAGAAATCTCCTTCTCTCATGATTTAAACCAGACACAGCACTCGCAGGAATGGAAACCAGTTTTTTTCTCTCCTGCTGGCATGTTGTGCTCAACCAAATGTTGAAACAGAAGAAAATAATTCTCTGAACTCAAGGCCAGAAGTAGAAAGTGAATACTGCCTTACCCTGATGCATCTCTGGCATAATTAAGGTCTTGGGTGTTTCCCTGGATATATGACTTTCCAGCTTCATTAGTAGAATATTATGTTGTTCTTCTAAACAGCACAAAGCTGCATTCCTTGCATACTCCCAATCCCCCTGACTCAGGACCCTGTAACACCTCACTTTCAGCATCCTTAGCCATTCCAGGCTTTTCTCCCACAGCTGCTGCTGTTTATGAAGGGGATTATACAACATGGTGCCTGTGATAGCAGGAGACAAGGCTTGGCGACCCCGGAGGCCTCTCTCAGCCCTTTTTTATGCAAGGACTGGTGCACCAGATGCCACGGCTGCATGACTCAGACCTCGTTCAAATTGCTTGTCTGCTGGTGCAACCACTTGCCAGTTAACTCAAAGGAGGCAGTGTTCGATTCGGAGCAGGCCACAGCAGAGGCAGCCCCAGTGACACCCCAGGGATGGCTGCAGCTCTGGGCTGGTGGCCGTGTCATGCAGGACTCGTGGAAACAAAGGGATGGCTCTGTGCTCCAAGGCAGTGAAATAAAGCCTTTCACTCCTGTTTGTAGAGCTCACTGACAAACTGCAGGTACAGCAACGTTTTATTGTTTCTCTCTTGTCACTTCAGGATCAGAGAATGTTGTATTTCTTGCTGTTATTTCTTTTAAACCATGCCAACACACACCCTCCACACTATGCTTGCTTATAAACCTCTGGCTGCACTCTTCCGAATCACACTGATTTTTTAATTAACTGTTATAAGATCAATTACTCAGCTGACCTTGGTTGTTCTGGCCTCCTGTTGCTTCCAACCGTGTAACCCATTCTCTCTCCCTGGTTTGCTCTACATTGTGGTCTCATCACCAAGGAGCCTTGCTAGCTGAACACTGTGGTGCGTTTGTCTCCCACCCAAGATTTTGGGCCAAGGACATCACCAGGAGGCTTGTCACTATCAAGACATCATGACTTTGCAGGCAAGGTCTGTTTATCCTGAGCTTACTTATTTGTTAGACTCTGCTTTGGCTTCTGCAGAAATAGTCAGAAATGCAGTCTGGATCGATTTTAGTTACAAAGGTGACGAGCAGCTTCTGCTCAGCTCATGGAAGCTCCACAGAAAGCACCTCTGGCTGTACCAACAGGCTTTAAACACTGCTCTTCTATCCTGCTGTGTCTTCAGGCTGCTCTGGAACCTGCTGTGCCTTTGGTTGCTGCCAGGACCATCACTTCAGTGCACCTGGGAGCATCCACAGCCTGGATTTCGGAGCCATATTGGGTTGGAGGCCCTAATGGACCTGCTGAGATGGCCAGAGGCTGCACTAAATAAGCCACAGAGATACATGGACAATGAGTTCTGCACTTGGGAAGGAAGGTTTTCAGGCCCTCCTGTGCTCTGGATATCTGCTATTTTTTTTGTCAGCAGGAAATACAAATCTCTGATTTCCCTTCTGCTGTTCTAGCTGGTGATCAATGGATAGTGCCGAGGGTTCAGAATGGTCTAAAGATGAAGAAGTGTTTGCAAAAACCCACGTACTCTTGTGCAATTGCACCTCACTCAGGTGGTGGCTTTTCAGGGCATAGAACCAGCACATTTCCTCTTTATTTCTAGACTTGGTCATCCTTTCCCACACCTTTGCCTACATGCCATGATTTTTAATAGAATTCACATAACCTTCATGTCACTGCTGGCTTTGCCATGATAAGAAGTGGGTTACTTTTCTCCATCTCTCACTTTGTTCATCAATAACCATTTTACAAGTCCTGTTGTGTTTTGGCTGTGATTTTTACCTCGGGACTCTGCACCCTTTGCAATACAAGCCTTGCCTCCCGCCCCTTGGATTTGACAGTGGGGATCTGTTTCCCAAAGCTGGGATTTCACAGCTGTGGTCTGCCTGGTTTCCTATCAGCACATACAAAAGGCGTGAGCACACAGCAACCGCTCGATACCCGCTTCAAGCCCCAGACTTCTCAGCTGGAACAACTGTTGCGGTTTGAAGTTGTTTTGTTAACTTCTCTGGCTAATTGATAACATCTGCACCTCGCCACCCTTCCTCGCCTCTCAAGCTACTTTCAAATAGATGGGCAGATCGTGCTGAGGCAGAGATCAGTTTCTGTGTTAGGGATACGTGGTTACACTCTCAGAAAAGTGTGTGAGAATGGGGGGTGTCTTCAAATAATGCCTCCTTTATAAAGGCTCCTTTCACACAGTCACAGAAACAAGCCCAGAGACACTAGTAAACCCTCACGCCATTCATTTGGCATTTCTCTTGTGATCAGATAAAATAACTTATGATTTCACACTTTCCCCCTACTCTCTTTTTCCCTACTATGTTTTCTAAGTTGGAAATTTACATTTAGGCTTTAAAATATTGGAATTAACATTTATTTCTCATTAGTTTTCATTTTCTTTATATTACAAGAGATGGATCAGGAACTGGTATACGTGATATTTTAGTAAACAAAATCCTTGTATTCAGGATCACTCTTGAAGTCTGCTAATACAGAGTGACACCATATAGGTCCCAAGGAGACATTATGGTTGTAATGGAAATATCATATATCTCATATCCCAGGTCTGATATATCAACTCAGCAATAAAAAGAAACAGGATATTTGCAACTATATTTTAAACAGGGATTTTGCTGTTACTATGAGAACATGGATTACTTAGAAATTTTGGTGAGAAAACTCCTTAATGGTTTCATCAATATCTAACCCCAGGAGACTCCAGTTCTCTCCCTGCTATCGAAATAGCTATTAATGCAGTGCAAATCAGAAATATATGAGTACGGGTCATTGGTGCCTGCACGTACACCTCAGAGTTAGGTCTCAGTGCAAGTCAGATAGTCCCTTCTCTCATATTGCAGGATTCCCAGGAAGAGATATGGGTTATGGCCAGAGACACGTGCACTATGAACTCTCCCCACCTCAACACCTTTCCATTTTGGCTGGGGAGAGGTTCCCTCTTCCATCTCCCTCCTGCTGTTGGGGTGTTGGTGGCGTTGCTAAGCCAGGTCTGGAGATGTCTGTGATGTGCAGGGAGCTGACGTAAGCCGAGACTCGAAGGCCTGACTTTGCTCAGCCAGCCAGGAGAGCCTCATGAATTTCCTTGTAAAAGGAATTTCTTAGGATTCAGAGGGACTTGTGTTACATAATCCTTTGGAAACAACATTTAACACAGGATAGGGCTATCCCCTTTATGAAGTCCCCAACAGAACCGGCATGCTGCCATGAGCACTGTTATTATTGCAGTTCTTTTATTTTGTGCCCTTTCAGCATCTCCAGCATCTACAAAAAAATTAGATAAAATCCCAAACACAGGTCTCATAACTTCACCTAATGCAAGCTCAACACATTTGGTCTTAATCTGAGTGCCTGAACTGGGATGAGTTCTGCAGGGCTGTAATAAAATAAATATTTTCCTGCACTGAGAACAGCTCAGTGAGAGGTTCAATGTCAGGTCAGCAAAGGGAGCTCTTTAACCATGTTTTGTTAGACATGGACCATATCCTCAGCTAAGAAACTGTCAGAGCTCCATAGTGGCTGGTGGAGGGGAAGTGATTGAATGTATTCACCTCTTGCTCATTTTAAATGTTGGACTTGGTCAGCATTTGAGGAAAGTCGGGTGGTGAGTATAGTCCCAGTTTCCAGCAACAAGAATGTTTTCACGAGAAAAATAAAAATAAATAGTGAATGAAGGACTTTTGGTTGGAATTTCCCTTTTCCACCCTGCCCTGCTCAAATTGGAATTCTTACAGGAACAAAGGGAACAAGCAGCCCTGTTGCAGCAGACCAGCCCCAGGTGAGTAAGACTGAGCTACTCAGCAATGGGCAGAATAGGGAGAGCTTTTAATTGTTTTTTCAAACAAACCTGAACCACCTGTTCTGCCATTTTTAATGAAGGACCCAAAGGAAATGTGATCCACAGGTGCATTATAAAGGGAAGGCAGAGGTGCTTGGGAAGGAAGCTTGTCTTTTTGCTGCAGTGTGAGACAGTGCCTGAATGCTTTGTCATTGCACAACTGGGGCAGAAATAACCTGAACGTCAGAAGAATTCGTTGAGGTTAGTAGCTTTCTATTCCTTTGCAGTCATGTTGTTAATGGGTATACCACAGATGAGCAAAAAAACCCATCTCACTTCCAGGTAATTTAAAACCTATTCCTAAAGAGACTGTGCCTCTACTAAAACTCTTGGTATCCATACTGTTGCCTTTCTGTAGCTGGGTACTGCTGTAAACTCAAGATGGTTTACTTTCAGTTTACTGGGAATTGATTATGAAATCTAGAAATAAAATTCAGTTCTTTAGGTGTGATTCTTTAGGTTAAACTGACGTGATTCAGTCTTCAGAAAGCTCAGACGTGCCCACCACAGAATATCTAAGCTCAAAGCAAAGGCGTTGAATGCACACTTGCAGACCTAGGCTAGCAAGAGCTCATGATAGAAGGTGATGGTGCTCTACACCTGGGCCTAGACATTTTGCTACTTATTTAAATTTAACATATACATTCCACATGATTTCACACCTTTTGGAAGAACCTATTTCTATGTGTTTATTGAGACATGTTAGAGGCCACTCTAGGAAAAGCAGATGGCTCTCATTGTTGGACTTATATCACAAATGAAAATTTGTGCAGTATTTTCAGCAGAGGACTTTTAAGGAAAGATTGATTTGAGTATCTATGTTTTTGTTTTTTTGCTGTTAGTGAGAGGTTGTGTCCTGTCCTTGCAGAAGCTGGTTAAGTGAAAGTGTTTCTTCATGACCATTGCCATTTATCCTTTAATATTTGGAGCAGCACTAATCTCTCTTCTCTCAGGGTGTGTCTGTACATTTACACCATGATAAGTTGCCCAGCATTGAAGGTTTTACAACCCTATGTATATTTTTGAATTTTTTGGGGGACACATATAGATCATGTTAAAAACCAGAAGTCCATTGTTCAATCAATCAAGTTAATCCTGGTGCTCCTTGATAACTATAGCTATCACATTTCAGAGTGATTTTATTGGATATTACTGGGATTACTTGTAGTAGCCACTCAGTCTAGACAGGGGTTTCTATTACAGTGAACACAGACAAAAGGGTAAGAAATATTAATGCCCAACATCCATTAACCATGCACAAACTGCATATCAGAGTGAATCCTGTTCACTTGGCTGTGGGTCTCCCTCCATTTTGTTTATCTCTCAGGAGGGCACTGGCATCTTAATAAAAAAGAAACAGGTTGTCTTAATAAAGGAGTAAAACAAAGGAGCTGCTTGAAAAATTTGCCACTTAGACCTAATGGAAACTAGAGATCTTTCAATCAACTGTCCCAATAGTGAAAGGTCTGAGTATTTTGCCCCAAAGCTGTCTTTGGGATGTTTTTCTCTGCTCATCATTTTGTGAGATGGGAGCAGAGTCATGGTGATCTTGCTTAGAAACTTGGATCTCCAACAATCCTGTTGTGAGAAGGATGGTGAAGTAGGTCTTCAGACTCACCAGGGCTGGATAAAATTATACTGCCCACGGTTTCTGAAACAAAGCCTTTCAGAATGACAAGCACTCCAGGAATGCTGCTCCTTGGATAAATGTGATGTGGCAGTGATGTTGCTCCCACCATTCCCTGGAAGACCCCTCTGTTCAGTTAGGACAGTTGGCTGATAAAATTATACCTAGTTAACAAGGCACTGATTGAAGTAATGAAGTTAAACTCTAAAGCATTTCAAAATCTCATTTTATGCTATTCCACGTGTTCATAGAATCGTAACACATTGGCAAACATTGCTTTTGCTGCCTACACCCCTTGTGGCACAGGCTGTATTTTGGGCAGGACATATTTCAGATTGTTGTCAAGTTGCCCATCATAACTGGAGCTCCACCAGGTCTTTCAGAGCATTTTGGGAGCCAGGGGAATCGTAGAAACATTTAAAACTGCTTGCATATGGATTGCTGTCCTGTTTCCTTGCATGCAAAGACCTTTGTGTCCTTCTGTTCTTCACATCCTTTTGGGATCAAAAGTTAAATAGCCAGCTATGAGGAAGGGTCTGTGGATCATGTAGAAGCAGAAGAGTCAAAAAACTTATTTTTATTGGAGGGGTTCGAATGAAAAATTCCCTAGTTATTTAAGAAGCTTGCGATTATTTCAAGATTCCCTTAATTCCTAGGTCATGAGGTCAGTTATGGACCATACAGAGACATAAATCAAGATTTCCCTGCAAGATTTTAGCTTGGTGTGTAGACTTGGAGAAAATACTCTGCATGCCAGTGCTCTCAGCCCCCTTTTATATCTGACAGCTGATGCTGGTGTGTTTGAACACGTTCTGGGGGCCTGTCGGGGTGCTGTCACTCTGTCACGCAGCCCCCGGGGCCCAGCCCTGCTCACCCCTAACCCTCCACCGCAAACTGGCCCGGCACCGGAAACCTCGTCTGCTGCTTGGCAGGGCACAGCAGTGGGTTTGGTGGATCCCAACAGGGCTTAAATCCCTGTTTTATAAATGGACACGTTGCCGTCGTGAAGCTCTAGATTGATCGACGTGTAAATGCCTAATTCTCTGGGTTATTTTAGGCAGCAGTTGTGCTCTTGATACAGTTATGGCTACTATAACAAGTTATTTGCATTAAACCTGGGGAGCAGGGCAATGCAGTTGGGTTCCCTCAGATTTTAGGCTTACCAAGGAACACTTTTTCTCTGTGGACATGTTTATCTTGATCCAGCAGCTACGAGTCTGCTTGCCCTGAGAGATCTCCTCCCTTAAACTTTTATTTCATGGTAATAAACCATGAATTTCCAGGGTATTTCTCATTGCAGTGTCAGAAATGAGAGGACAGCATAAATTTTTGCCCTCATTTCTAGGAAGATTATCTTCCAAGAAAAATTATTGTTATATAAATTTAAGAACACAGTATCAAACGATACATATAATTTGAGGCTGTTTTTAATAAGCATTGTCTCTAGCCTGTGGTTCACTCTGGTTTAAATGTTCTCAACTTTTTGGTCAAATAAATAACAGCCTAGAACAGCATTTTTAGGAAAAGATGATGCTTGGCAGTGGCTGGGAATTCTGTGGCTTTCAGCACCCTTCAGAGGTTTTGGGCTAATGTGTGTACTTTTCAAGAAAATTAAAAAACCAAACCAACCTGGGAAAGCTTTAGCTGAGACACCATCCAAGACAACTTGCAACTTTTCCTGTGAATGCGTCCTTGATTGCATATTTTCTGAATATAACTGGACTTTCTGAATCTTTGTTTCTTTTCTTGTTTTTTCTTACTTTCCTCTGGTGCTTTCCCAAGTGCCACTCAAGTTCTTGCAAACTGATCAATCAATGGTAGTACACCAATGTCATGAACTTTGGATTAAACCTTTCTCTTTAAACTTTGTCAGTGATGTGAACATTGTGAAAGCTAGGCTGTGAAGGAGGTAGTTGTGCATGGGAACACCTGGCTGGTGTTGTTTCCTCAGCCATCTGGCTGGGACATCCTGACTGTTCAAGGTCCTGACCTCCTCCTGACAGGTTTTGGATGACTGCTGAAGATGTAGATGTTTAAATGATAATAACAGGAGTCATCTCAGTGATTCTCTTGGCTATACTCTTGCTTGAACGTTAGTTTACAATAAAACTTGCCACTTTAAATTTCATTTTAAGAAGAAAAAAATGCTTTTAAAACTTCAGATTTAGAAGCTTTCACTGAGCTTAATAAAAAATTCACTTGGGCAAAACACAGTAGATAACTGTATTGGTACTGATGGTTTCTATCTAAAAACCCTGTCCCTTTTGTTTGCTGCATCTTGCAGCTGTTGAGATTTCTGTCTTGCTTCCTCTGAGTTTCTCTTACCTTCTCACAGGCACCAGAGAGGGGGGACAAGTGCCTCCAACACTACCATGGCAGGGAACTTGATTTTCTTCTCTCTCCCATGACTCAGATCTCTGTGTTGGTGTGGGAATGATCTGGACAACAACCAGGGATGCTGGGGAGGAGAGGCTCTCAGTAAATTGGGAGTCAAACACCCCACCATGCTTCCTAAACTATAGTTGGATATTTAGGCAGCAGGATGGATGAGGGCACCAGACCTTCATAGGAGAAAAATACCCTTAATCCTCACCCCTGCTCGAGACCCACCCAACCAGGTAAGTGGGCAAAGTGCTCCCAGAAAAACTTGTTGGGACAGAGGCTACTTGTGTTAAGCTGCATGTAAGGTCCCCTAGGGACAGTAATGTCAGTGTTCTGGGAATTCTGCTCTGCTGTTGGATTTGGCACTCAAAGGATGGAAAAGCAACAGCAAAACAACCCAAAGAGTAACACAGGCTATTCCAAGAGAATAATTTAGGAGAAAAAAAAAATCATATGAATTTACTGGATAAAACATCTGTCTGAGGAGTCTGGGATCTGACTTATCCTACTGTCACATTCCTGGATGTCCCTTGCATCTCTAAGAAGAAGTTAACAAAGTGAAGAAAAGGAAATAAATAAAGTTAATCTCTTGCCTAGCTAGTAGCTGTATCTCTTTACCAGCTTAGCACTTCTGGGCTGTATATCCATGTAGGAACCCCAGTTGTACTTCTTTTTATGTGTATTGACTTAGTGAAGTGCAAACATGTTAAAAAGTTCACTTTCTCCTTTATACGAGTCTATAAAAAAGCTCTTAAAATGGAGTCATAGTGTTTCAATGAGACAAGTGAATGATCAGCTGAGACCTAGCAGTCCTTTCTGATGGATTAGGTGCTTTAGTGTGAGAAATTCTAAGATGCTAATCAGCCTGGAGAATTTTCCTGCCTCCAGCACTATGTATAATGACACAAAATACTGTGATGCCTCCAAGTCATAATGGGATAGGCGAGGGGGATACAGTAATAGGTATCACTCATGATATTTGATTCCAGTTAGAACTAGGCATTCAGAAGTTTCTAGGCAGCAGAGATTTCTTATGCATTTATGGACATTGGAGTAAAACTAAACATATACACACTAGCCTGGAAATTTTTCTAACAGCTCTTTGGACACAGTAATGTATAGAAATAATTGTAAACATATGCACAAGTAGATCAGTGTGTGTTTTCAGTGCCTGTTTTTAGGAGGAATCACACATTAACATATTTTCTGAATTTTGCAAATGCACTGCAAAATTGCAGCTCAATAAATGGAACTTTATATGTTCGTCTAAACCGATGACACCAGAATAACATAAAGATATTTTCCAGTTGGGATTTAGGAAGCTGTAAGACATGACAGAAGTGTTCATAATTAGACATTTCAGCACAAATTTGAATTCTCATGGAGCTGATCCAAAACCAGTTCTCTAGCAAGGCATGTATCTGTTTAAACACTTACTGTGGAAGGGATCGATCCCACTGCCAGAGCAGTAAAACACATATTTGCTGTGATAGCACGGAAGTGGGTCACGGTTTAGCAGAAGGAATCACTTACTGTACAGAGCTGTTAGACTTTATTTCTGTACATTTGGAATTTTTGAGTTATGTCCTGTCACAGTTGCAGGCGTGCAAGTTCTGTGGTTGCCCAGAGAGGCTGCGGCTGCCCCATCCCTGGAAGTGTTCAAGGCCAGGTTGGACAGGGCTCGGAGCAACTGCTCTAGTGCAAGGTGTCCCTGCCCATGGCAGGGGTGTGGAATGAGGTGTCTTTAAGGTCCCTTCCAACCCAAACCGTTCCATGATTCTAGGTCTTTCTGGCGTCATGTTGTTGTTTTGGGAGATAAAGACTAAAACTGAAGCATTTTTAAGCAGCCCTAAGGATGGTTGGCTCGCTACAAGCTTCATTGAGCATCAAAGGATGCACCTGAGTTTGTGCTGAAATGGTTAATTTATGGCATAGGGCTGGGAAATCAGCGTTCTGCCTGGCACAACTGTTTCAGGAATCCTGCCCAGGAGCCAGTAGCTGAAAGCCTCGCTAAAACCAAGAGGACAACGCTATTAAATGCCTGGAGCCTTAAATGATTGGTGGTTTGTCAAGGTGACACCCTTGTGCTCTTTACGGGCGTGCAAGCTGAGCGACATCCCTGCTATTTACAGAAATGTGTAAGCAATGCATTTTGTGAGTGTTTGTGTTCTCATTGTGAGAACAAAGTGTTATCTGCATAATTACAAAGCTATATTCTGAAAGGGGTTCTTATTTAAGCCTGTTACATGCTCCAGCAAAGCAGAAAATCCCTTCCTGAGCACCGTTAATAATGGAGCATTAAGAATACACTGTTTTCTTTTCTTGCTTCATATACATCTATTTATTTTTAAAACAATTGTTTTCTGGTGCTTTCTAGGATTTCTCCCCCTGTTGCTGGAGAGAGCATTTCCCTGGATCTGGCTAAATGAAGGAATGTTTTACAGCCATATCTGGTAATGTTCCCTATGCCTTACTGGGACCAGCCCTTTCCCACCCCAGTCTGCAGCAGGGCCTGGGACAGGGATTTAAGTGGGCAATGGACTGGGAAAGGTTTGTCAACTCTGAGGAAAGTGCATGGCCCAGGAGAGGCTGATAATGTTCACAGATTTTTTTTTTCTGTAAAGATTAAACTGAACTTTCTTGTGCAAAACATCATGATATTTAGCGGTGGACTTGGCAGTGTTTGGTTAATGGTTGGACCTGATCATCTTACTTTTCTCAAACCTAAAAGATGATGCCAGAGGACTAAAATAGCTCTTATTTCCCCCCATGGCAATCTTATTAGCAGGATTCAGTGAGGTGGACATTCCCTCAGAGAAGCCCCAGGCATGAACTCACATCTGGGCAGCACCTCTAGGCATGGAGGGGAATGGGAATCCTCCTTGGAGGCTGTGGTGGCTTTTCAGGCTGGGGGGTCCTTGCTGCTGCTGGCAAGTGGCTTCTCAGGAGGCTCCACCAGCCATTTCTGATGGCCTCAGCCACCTGAGCTGGCAGAGCCAGCCCTGCCCTCTCCACACCTGGGGAGTAAAGGTGCAGCACCGTCCTGTACAGACCTGTGATGAGTTTGGGGAATACTAAGTAATGTTCGTTGAAATGAAAAGGGAAGGAAAGGAGTGGGAAGTGCACAAAAGGAAGCAGGTGAGAAAGAAGGCCGGAGGGAAGGGCAGATGGGATAACTTCTGGCAATTAAGCCTTCCTGGGGGCAGCCCCACTCCCTGGGCAGAACCTGCCTGGCTGCTCCTTCTATTGCTCCTACTTGTGAACAACAGGAGAAACAGCCAGTGATGATAAAAAATGGCCACTATCAATCAGGCTTTGCCTGTTGAGCCACTGGGAATTTGTATCTGGAGAGGTTGTGGAACCTTCACTTAGTGCAGGCTGCAGCTGAGATACGATGGCTGGACAGTGAAGAGGGCAGCACTCCAAGGAACCTGGTTTCCTGCAGGGATTCCCACACTGCAGTCTTGTAGTGGGAGGATGGTTTAGCAGCATAACCTGAACATACTCCACACGGTTTCCTGCTGTGATCCGTGGATGTATCTCCTGGTGATGCCGGAAATGAGCTTGTCTTGCCAGTTTTGTTAAGGCACCAAAGTAAATTAAGCAGTGGACAAAGAATGCAGGATTGAACCCTTTCCTGGGCACTTGCAGGCCTGGAAATGTAACACCAGTGTTATGTGGCTTTATTATGGATATGTGCATGCTTGGATTCAAGGCCACTGGCTATGCTGAGCAAACATTTAGCATGGATGGGAGGAGGGAAAACACCTATTTTCTTGTGCCGGTACAAAGGATGACTAATTACACCAGGAACAGCTGCAGTGCACTTGAAACTATAGAAGACCAGCTGATCCCTACCGTGCTTCCCCAGCCAACTGGCAACACCTGAGCCCTGCCAGGTAAAAACCAAGCTCTGTGCTTTGTCCAAGTCATTAGAGCTCCACTTGGAAAGAAGTGAGCAAGGAACAAGCTTTGCTTCACTGCTTAATGTTGCTCAAGAAGAAAAAAAAAAAATACCTGGAAGAAATATTTCAACCCAAAGTAATATTTACTTGGGTGCTTAAAACTTTGTAAAATGCCCTGAAGGTCACAAGACATTCATCCTGCTGTGTATTTCTCTTTAAGAAGGTGCTTGTAAGTACTACTGGAACACATGTGTGATGAGGGGTTGCCATGGCAAACAGGTTTTGGCACTATTTAAGAGAGAGTTTTATTGCACAGCAGAATAAATAAGCATGTTAAAGCCACATACAGTAACTTGTTGGCACATACATTAATGCTCCCAAGGGCTGCAATAACTTAAGCACCCTCCCTTTAAACATTTTTCAGTGTTTTTTCTTTTTTATTGACTACATGCATTTAGTATTAGGGCTAGGAATGTCCCATTTCCACCCTCTTTTGAAGTGAGTAATTGAGGCAAAAAAAGAGGACTGTCTAATAAATCATAAAGGGGCATTGTGCACAGACAAGAGGGGCAATTTTCCCATTCCTAACATACATGAGGATAAGCCAGTGTGAGACCTGTCTGCATACTAAATCCTGACTTGCTCCCTCTAGACACTGGAGTAGATTGGCGTGTTTATATTTCTGATGGAGCCTGAATAATCAGAAATAGTTTCGCACCGTTTTCTGTAGTTTCTGTCTTGCTCTGTTGTGCCAGCCTAGTCTTCTCCCACATCACAGTAGCAAACTCATTACTTTGGCTTTACTGATTTTATGAACCACCTGCTCTGTTCCCAGTTTGGCTCCCAGTTCACACCAGTGAGTCCCAGCAGGTCTGGAAACACTCCCAGTGTTGAGGAAGTGCTGCAGGGAGGCAAGAGGCAAATCTGTGCCTGTGAGAGGGCTCAGGTTTGTGGTGCTCTTAAAGGTGAACATAAATTACATTTATAATGAAAGCTCTGGTTTAAGAAGAGTTATTAGTGCATTAGTCTGGGCTTTATTAGCTCGGAGGTTTCAGAGCCGTGTGGGAGGTGTGACACTGGCTCCCTCTTCTGTGGGAACCAGTAACTTTTCTGGGTTGGAGAATTTTGAAGCTGCCAAAAGCAGATGAAGGCCCCAAAATCTTCCCCAATCTGTCCCTCCCACCTCGGGACATTGGTATAAACCACGTTATTGTAGATGTGATTAGATAATGCCCAGCTGTGAGGCAGGGGCACAGCTGCCTCCTCCCCTGGGGAGGGAAGGATGGCCTGGGCAGTGGGAGCTGGTGGTAACTATGGCTTGTTTAAAACTGGGGAATTGGTCAGTGTGATGGACCCAATTCTCTTTAGTTTATTGGGGAAGAGTGACAGAAATTACATCTCACCCAAATAGAAGAGTGCAGGCAGTGCTGGCTCCCGTTATACTCAGAAGAAAAATCTGGTTTACATATTCCCTATGGTTTTAGGATGAAAGCTGTAACATATTTTACTCGTGGGACCCTTTTTGCCTCTTGCCTCATCACCAAGATTATCCCACAGCCTTCAGTAAGGCTGGGACTGATCATCAGAGCTACCTGCTTCTCAAGCCCAGGTGTTGAACAGGGCTCTGAGCAACCTGGTCTAGAGGAAGGTGTCCCTGCAGGGGTTTGGAATGGGATGATCTCTCGCATCCCTTCCAACCCAGACCATTCTGTGATTCTGTTCCTGAGTTCTAAACTTTCCTGTGCTCTCAGCAACCACTGAAGCATCCCCAAGCCTCAGTAAACGGGGGAGAAAAAAGAGAGTTCATTATTTTATGAAAGGTACATGTTTGTAATATTGCATACTGATGGGTTCATTATGAATTACAATTTGCTGAATAGAAGGATTCCTGTGGGAGGGACAGTGCAAGGAGAAAAAAGAAAGGCAAAACGAGGGAGGTGATTTTTATGCCTGTAAAGGTGTCTCCTGGGCATAATCAGAGTGGAAGATGTACCATTTCCTTCTAGCTGTTTGGATTTGTTTGCAATTAAAGTCTAGTGGAGCTGTCAGGGGCTGTTGACAAATATATTATAACCAACTTAGGTTAAGCGAGTTACTTAAAATTAATCCATCCCTGCACCATACTCCTGTTTCACGTCAGAAGAATGTGCCAGGAGGAATGAGTACAATCCTGACCATGTTGGGAGAACCTCCTCAAGGTGGAAATTTGCAAATAGGGCTACTGTAGTATGTAATGAGAAGCTGCAGGGCTTTCAATTATCCCACATAGTCTGTCTCTTTGCAACTTGACTGACAGCTAATTATGCTGGTGCCATTTTTTTGGCAGTGGAATTTAATCTCCCAGATGGAAAGCAAATCAATCTGCCCATTGCTGCAGCTGAGGCATACTTTGGCTCAACTTTAATTTATTCTCCTAAGCCTAAGAAGGTTAGTCATTTCAAGGTACAAAAATATCAGATTTCTTCTGTTAACCAGGCTGGTGAAGAGCGGGGAAGAGTTGGGATTTTATGGGCTGCGCTGTGAAACGTTGTTGCTCCTTCCTTTGTATTAGGAAACAGCAGTATCATCTCCCCTTGATTCCCGGTCGTGGAATCTAACAAGGAAGAAGCATTTATGAGCAGGTTGCTAGTGATAATGGTTAAACATGAGTTGTGGAGGCATTAAGTGGGATTCTATGGAGGAGTGAACTAAATCTCTGAAGAACTCGACACAAAAAGGAATCGGTGGCAATTTTCAAGCACTTTAGCCAGTGTGCGATAGCCTGGCTCCCTCTGGGTTTCATGCCAGGGATATAAACACAATCCTCCTACTTACCTGCACTCTTCAGGCCTATCAATTATGCTGCTCCCTCCGAGTTGCTGTTCCAACTTTAGGTATTACCGTGCTCTGTAACAGCAGCGCACGGCAGGGTATGTGACTGGTTATCACAGGCTACAGTCCTCGTCTTCGAGGAGCCAGCACCTGCAGCTCCTGTCAATGCTGTTTCTCAGGCTAGAAACCCCAATTTTAGCTAGGATCAAGGGAAAGGGAGCTCACAAAAACCTGGAGCTAATGAATGCTGGCAAACTGGAGCCTTATATTTCTGTAAACTTTTGACTCTGTTTCAGCCTGGGTTCTGATGTCTTGTCTGTGTGTTGTTATTTTCCCTTTTGGGGTGCTTTTTCTGAATTCTTAAGCCCTCAGAACTCATCCCTGCAGGTGTTTAAGGCCAGATTGGACTGGGCTCTGAATAGCCTGGTGTAGTGGAAGGTGTCCCTGACCAGGCAGATGGAATGAGATGATCTTTATGGTTCCCTTTGACCCAAACCATTACAGGATTCTATGATTCTACTCTAGTTTTTGGAAAGTTTACAAATAGGAAGGTTCCATGTTCCCCTTCTTGCTGAAAAGAGCATTTCTGAAAGTGCTTTGCTCACACCTCATGACTCCAGTTGCAGTCTTCCTCGCACTTGTACAGCACCACAGCCATTTCAGGGACTCTTCCCTAGCACACTTTGTGGCTCAAGGTTTGCAAGCTCTCCTACCTCGCTATTAACACCTATCTTGTTATATTTTCAATTATCCTGATGATTATGTTGATGCTGCTCCTAATGAGCTCTTGAATTGCATTTCCCAATTGTGATGAAATCTTGTCCATTGAAGCGTTTTTGGCGACAAACCTCTGGAGAGCAGACGTCCTGATGTTGTCCCACTGGTGCATTTGTTACCCTGCTGCACATGGTGTTTCTGCCATGTTATGGTTAAAAAGCAGCTCGTGCAACACCCTCTCAGTGGGTAGCAGGGGACAGAAATCATGCAGTAGATGATCCTAGTGCTAATTAGGCTGTGGAAAGAATGATCAACACCTGGGAAAAAATTACTGTGTGTGGGCTCAGGAAGTAACATCCTGTGTGTCTCGTGGCTGATGTTTGAGGTTATAATCCCGCTCACAGGTTTTGGCTGCAGGTGTTTCTTTGGAAATGTACATGTAGCAAATGGAAACCCAACATAACCTGGAAAAAACCAGCTGGATGGAGCATTGTGAGGAAGCCTGCCACTCTCACCAGATGTCAGACCTTTTTGTAAGGTGCTGTAAAATACTGGCGTTATCCAAGTGGACAGAAAACGGGACCTCTCCCCATTATGGGCATTACTGAGGTGTGAAGAGGGACACTGCCTCCAGAGGAGGGATGTGGAGGAGGCAGGGAGGCTCTTGGATGCTTTGGGTGGGATCAGTGGTTTGAACTCAGCACCCACAGGTGATCAGCACAGTCTGTAACACAACACAGAAGTACAGGGGTGGGGAGGGACCATATTTAGAACACTGGAAGCCACATTAGTGGTCAGTTTTCAGAGGGTTTAAGTTATTAATCTAAAATTAATTGTTTTTAAAATAAACCCATAATTGATTAAACAATTAGAACAATTATTTATTCTGTAAGTTTAAATGCTGATGGCAAAATGCAGTCTCTGATCTCTGAGCCAAGCACATGGAAGCAGTGCAATCCCACCTACTCTCTGCCCACTTGTCTGAAAGTGGGGACCAAAGGAGTCTCCAGGCTGCAACTGGGATCAGCACAGGGGAAGTCTCTGCCATATGTCTGTACCTGCTGTCAGGGTGGTTCCTGCCCAGCCACCTAACTTCTACTGATGTGAACTGAAAATGCTATTGGCCACAAAATGCTTTTAAAACTTGAAAGTATTGAAAAAGTCAGAGAATGTCTATTTTAACTCTTGTGTTCAGGTATAATCCAGAATGGATTTACCAGTAACAGAAGAAGCTGTAAATGCAACTCACTGAGATTTTTTTTCTTGTGTGGTCTTCCCTAAATGTGAACTTTTTTTTTTTTTCCCACAAGTGGAGCTTGCATGTTTAGCTCCAACAAGAAAAATGCCAGAGAGATTCCCAAAGTAATGTTGTCCTGGCCCCAGTGCACATGTTAGCAGGAATTTCTCCTCTTGTTTTCCTTGTTATGAATGCAACCTGATATGTTACTTTTTAGGTTCTTGAATACATGCCATAATCTACTTCAGCTGCCCGAGGTCAAGCTTGTTCTGGGATCTCTGTGTCTCCTGACGGAGCCTGCTGGATTTTGGGACCTCGGAGCAGCATTCCTTGGGCTGTGGGAGATGTGGGTGAACAGGGATGGCTCGGGGCTGTTGGATGAGAAGGAAGAGGATGCTCTGGTGTTTGTATGGAGAATATGGTGATGTCCCTTATGAGACCAGCTCCAACACTGCAAATGATTTTGGTTTTGTTTTTTTCTTTCAAAAGGACCACAATCCCAGCAAATAAAGTGGCACGTCACAGGTAATTCCAAGGAAATCAGCCGAGCTATTTATGGAGTCTGCAGCTGAATAAGCAGGTGAGATGAGAGGCCAGAAGAAGCAAGTCCATGTGATTTGAATTACAATACAATTTGCTTTGGGATTTTCTAGTTGAAAGACAAAAGTTGGCCCTCCCAGCATGGTGTAACAGTATAAGAGAGAGATCTACTAAATGCCATTGGAGGCTGTACTTTCAACTTCCTAGAAAATACCTGTGGAAAAACACTTTTGTTGACATTAAAATTTAAAGACTTTTTTAAAAGTGAGATTTATTACAGTAAATTCTACACTGCAAAGAGATCAGGAATCTGTAATCTGAACACTTGGTGTGATGTGCACTCTCCTGTGTTAAAAATGCCCTCCTCTGCTAAAACAATCAAGGCCCATTTCATTCCAGGTTAGCTGCTCATACATGTTTTTTGGTATTTTCCAATCCTTTTAGTGACATCTAGTGAAATTTGGGGAAAGTGCAGGTTTAACTCCAAGGATCAATCCAACTGCAGTAACAGAAGCTTCACAATTAAATGCTGAAGTACTTATTTTATTTATTACCCCTGGAGCTGCTGTCTTTGAGGAATGCACCACAAATGCATTTTGGCCATTAAAAAATTGCAAGTTTGAGCCCATATTCTAGTCAAACACTTTAAGTATTTGAGACACAAAATTAATCTACCCTTTGCTCCTTTTAACTTTGGGTATATATTTAGAATAACACTTTTAAATTCCGGCTTCTGTTGTTGGTGCTGTTGCTTCTCTACCCTTGAAGGCTTTGTATCTCTACTTCCACACACAAAACCCCCAGGCTACTGCAGGAGTTCGAGCTACACATTTTCAATATTTGGTATTCCTGAGCTTACTGAAAAGTCAGTCAGATTTGGTCCACTCGGTGCTCTGGATCAATCCAGAGTGGACATGAAATACTCTTTCAGCACCAAATGAAGTTTTCAACAAAGCTGGAAAATGTTTGCCTCCTCCCTAGAGATCAGCTGAAAACTTCAAGGGAAGAGCTGCCTCCCTCAGCAGCATCCACATGCAATAGCTTTTAAAGGTGTAGCCTCTTTTTTCTCCAAGTACAAACCCAAGTGGCTTCCATAAAGGTTGATGCTGGTATGGATTTCAGCTGTGCAAATGATAAGGTGACCAATATAAACAGGGCTCATAAATATTTGGAAAAAATACAAAATGGCTTCAAACAGGCCAATATTAGATGACTGGAACTAGTTCAAAAGCCTTAAGCCTTGCTTCTTCTAAAAGGCCTCCCAGACTGAAGAGGCAATTAGGGCAGGTTCTGAACAGGAGGATCTGAAGCAACAACTGGGAAGTCTGAACGCTCTCTGGAAAAATCCCAACTGCAAGTGCCACTGAGCACATTCCCACCCAGCCAGCACAGAGAACACGCCCAGCACGTCCAAATACACTTCCAGGTCACTGATTCCAATCTGCTATCATTCCTCTCAGAGCTAACTTGTCACAATTTAGAAAATGAAGGCTTAAGGGAAAAATTAATCCAAGTACACCAAGAGCAACAGTTCAAACATTTTACTAAATCAATTCACACAGTTTCAAAATTGTAAATATAATTAAGGACAAGAGGGTTTCTGTGTTTTTTTTTCTTCCAAATTCATCATTAAGACAATAAACAAACACAAATTAGGTTTATAGCATCTGTTCTTTTAAAAAATGAAAGGAACGCCACTCGATGTATTGATAAAGCACCACAACACAGTTACAAAATAGGGTTGGCCTGTTTCTTTCACAAGCAAAAGACTACATACTCCTAACAGCTTCCTGCTTCAATCCATACTTCATTAAAATAAAACTATAAAATCTTCTAGATTACACTAAGTTCAGACAATGCCTGGTATACAGTGCATTAACAGCAGTAATGCCACCTATCAGTGCCAACATAAAACAGTTTAGAAAGGAAAAACAAAACAAACAAAAAAATCCAAAACAAAACAACAAAAACCCCACCTTTATTCCCCTAGATGAGCAAAATTTAAAATAAGGGATGCTCTGCTCCACAACGAGTTAAGGATTTGGGGATGCCGATGGGTGGAAGAGGGGGCTGGTACTGTAGCTTTCTAGGCTTAGTTGGCATCTAGTTTGGCCATTTCCTGCACGTAGATCCCTATACTCTCACTGTCGAAGAGCACGAAGTACACCGTCTTGATTGACGAGGACATAGTTGACACAAAATAGCTGGAGATGGCTTTCAGGATCAGCTGAGCAGCTGTTTGCTTTGGGAAGCCGTTTCTAGGAGGAGAGAGAAAAAAAAGGAATTCAAGACTTGCTGAAGCAGCTTTTGATGGTTGAACCTCACAGGGAAGGCTCCGGCTTTTCTTTGACACCTCATGGTAAATAAAGCTACAAAACCAGTGTTTACAGTTGGAATTAGAAGCTACAAACTTGTTGATTTAGGCAAGACTTTAAATGTTCAAACAGTAGAAAAGCATTCCCAAAATATGAATACAGAGTCCACACACATTAATGGGTTGAACTTTATGATACCTGATGGGTCAATTATTCTCATTTAACAGATAAGTAAACCAAGAGCCTGATGTGTTCAGGAAAGCAGTGTTGGAGTTGCAAAGTTAAACCTGTCTTAAAAGCAAAGCAACCATTAAATAAAAATAAATAGGGACAGACACCTAGACACAGAAGATGAAACATGAAAAGTCCCAAAGTACAAAATGGTCTTACCACTACTAACGGTAACTAAGCACAAGATTTTACAGATTACAGTCTGCCAACCTTCCTTACAAACTTGTTCAGATTTTGATCCAGGAGCCCTTCTCTGAAAGTTTCATCTAATCTTAAAACAGGTCAAGTACAAGTAGAATGGTCTGAACAAAGCCGTGACCTGAACTGTGAGTTTTACAGGTCATGGCAAACTCCTGGAATTACACCTGGCAACTGCTTGGAACGAGGCCTGAACTTTGCTGCTGTGTTACTCCTGAAGAACTGCTACTCACCCAGACCCTGGCTTTGCCCCGGACAAATTCTGAGCCCTCCCCCAGCCTCAGAGACATGTGCTCAGTAATCAGTCTGAAGGTGATGCTACATCACCACTGTCAGGAGTAGCACCCAAAAAGAATTTGAAAGAGCCTGTTGAACATCACCTGGTTGCTCAGTATTTCCTCAGCAGTTCAAAGGAGCTGGGCTAAATTCCCCTCTGGCCCTAACAGGTGACCATTGCTCAGCACTTGTTCACTGCAGCACCACACTGGTCATAAAATGCTGCTGGAATCTCCCTCTCATTCTGTGCTGCAACACACAGAGTATGAAGGGTGACTGCCTGTGTCACGGCCCGCTGGCTGCACATTGCTTTATCAAAAAACATTATCAGAGAGCAATTCTGTGTCAGTCCTGCCCGTAATGTGATATTATATGTGCTGCCTTGAAGAGAATGCTTGTAGTATTTCAAAAATGATTACATGAAATAGCTCACACTGCTTCTTCTTTTCTGAAAATGCCCAGTCTTTTCCTATTGAAGAAGAAAACAAAAAGAAAGGAAAAAGGATTTTGAGAAAAGATTGTGCTCTTCTAAAGCCAAATGAGCTGGTCAGGGAGAATCAGCTGTGTGAAAAGTTAATCAGCTGAGAGCAGTTTTGACATAGAAGCTACTTAGGAGTCAGCTTACTCAGAGAAAAAGACACAGACTCAGCAGCCTCCACACCTGAGCACTTGCAAGTAACTTACAAATGCTGCATATCCTGACATACATTAAAGAGATCTTTCAGGAATTTTGCTCCTGAGCTGTCATGAAACAGCATCAAAATCTGGGTGTACACTGTTTCTGAATTGTTCTCAGGGGGCTCTGAAGTCACCCAGCTTCTGAGTGTTCTGGCAGGGTGGCGACAGTGGGCACATGAAAGAAGAGCTGCCTGGTCGAAGGAAGGCACAGTTCCAGTGAAGCTGATAACAATCCATTGCTCAGGACATCCCTCCCAAAAGAAAGAGTAGAAAAGTCAGCAGAAAGGTGCTGGCCTGATGGCCTGTGTGAGCTGCAAGAAACAGAAGCCTTTAGCATCAATCTACTGGTCTGAGTTAAATTCTTGTGAAAAAGCAGTTTGGGACTTCAGCCAAACCAGTGTCAATTCAGATCAAAGTCAGAGCCTCAGAATGAAATCCCTACTCCCAGGATGATTTCATGTTCAATCCCTAACGCTCCTTTCCCTTTTCTCCTGCTGGCCCTATCAGACTGAACTCCAGGCTACCTCTGAACAGCACCCAAGCTGTGCTTTCCACAAGTTGGCTCTAGCTGAGCATCTGGCCCAATGAATGCTACAAGTATGCTATTTTATTTCCCCTCATGATTTATTTGAACTGCCCTCGTGTAATCCCATTCCTCAACTATAAAAGAGAATGAAACTGTTTATGTGGGTTTATTGGGTGATGTCTGCTTGACAGATGCCTGTACTAGAACAGCTGCATACATGTGGTGTCTTTGGCATTTGCTATCTTTTAAAGCTTTACTTTTTAAAATTCTTTTGACTTCATAAAAACACGTAGAGAGTATTGTCAGAATATATTATGTTCTGTCCAAAATTAATTTATGCTTGAGTATGTCTAATTAAGAAAAGAAAAAAGGGAAAATACAAAACCTCATTTATTACTCAAGGCCTTTTGATTCCTCTCCATCTTTTAAAAGCACCACTTCAACTGGCTCGAGTGAGAATGACGTGCACACACCAAATTGAGAACGTGCCACAGATCCTGCCTGTCAGTAACCAGACTTCAGAACAGAATGTGAATCCTGATAATTGGTCAAGGTTTCATCAACTTCCAATACCCATCACCTACTTCGCAACGAGGGCTGGGAATGGTTCTTTGCTGGGAACTATCTGGAAAAGACAGGGCAGTGTGGAAGATACTTTACATGGTCTCACCTTTACATAACCAATTCAACAGGCACTCTGCAGTCCCTGAAGGAACAGAGTTTCTCCCAGAGTGATTCAGAGCTTCTCTTTGTGCTGACCAGCCTGTGACCCTGACAGCTAATTCAACAGGTTACTATGAACCCTCTGCTATATTTCTGTACTGTTCTGCAACGTTTGCTCAAGTTATCTCCTTAAAATGACACCCATGCAAATTAACCTTAGCCGGAGATTTGTATGATGCAAGCTGCTTAAATTTGTTACCCTAATGAAACATCTATTTCTTGTCATTCACCCAAAAACTCAAATACTGTTTCCTGCCCTAGCCCACAGAATATGCAAGAATTAATCTAGTGTTGCAACACAGCACAATGGGAAGAATGTTCTTGCTGTACACCAGTCAATTTCTTTCGTGGCAAACTCAAGAGGGGCAGTTGTTCAGGGTTAGAGACACAACAGTGTCATTCAGCCTGGATTTGGCCCTTGGTCTTCACACCAAGCCATCACTGAGGGCCAGGTGTTCCCAACCCCTCCCCACACCCCAAACCCAGGAGCCTCAGGCTAAAGGTGCAGTCAGTCTGGATTCACACTCTTAAGAACATGATCCAACTTCCAAAGGCACCAAGCACACTGTACAAAGCCAGAGGACCTGAACTTTAGACTTTGGCTTTCAAAGACCTTGGCACAGGCTTTTAAGGTCTTTTTTTTTTTTTTTTTTTATGAAATAGCCCCATGATGTAAATTGCATGGAATTCAGCTTACAGATTTTGGGTGAAAGCTTGAAGTGACTCTGCAAATCCTGAGAATCAAGGCACTTCAGGTTTGCTGCTTAAACAAACACTAAGCCATGTCTTTTGGCCATTCTAAGACAGTTAAGTTTAATTATGCACTAAAACTAGGCAAAAGAGACCCCTTTTCTTCATGTTCTCCTCCACACCCTCAGTTCACAGGAACAAATCAATAGTCTCAAAAAAGTCTTTTAATATTCTCTTGAAAGTTCATTTTATGCTCTTTATCCTATTTGCATGCTTTAGGATTCTACAGGGAATCACTATGAGATCTGCCAAAGCTAAACTAGTACTCAGGAAAACACTGCAGGCTCCGTGCACAGTCTGTACAAACCTAGAAGAAACACTTCTTTTAGAGAACTCGTTTAAAGGAAGAAGAAGACAGCCAGCATTGTAGCAATGTGTTCTGTACATGGGAAGGGACTGGAACATGAGATGGCACTTAGAGAATGTGACCTATTTGGCATCAGTTTTGCCAAACAGCCTTACCTGCCACTGCCAATTGAAGGAAACGCGATTGATTTCAGCTTCTTTTCATCAGCCAGAGCCAAGCAGTTCTTCACCGTCTTCTCCAGCAGCTCCTCGCATTTGTCTGAGCCCCAACCTGGGCTATTACAGTGGATCACAAATTTTGCAGGCAGTCCATGGCCAGCACTGACAACAGCTAGGAAGAATCAAAAATGAAACGTAATTGCTTTCCTCTCCTTAGGATTAAAGGAGTGTACATGTGATTAAAATAGCAAACAATCAACAGACATTCCTTTAGCCCCTGTGAATGTTTTAGATTACAAATCACACAGCCTTAAAATACAACATGATTACAGAGACTTCGTATTTTCCATTTCCAGCTGCACTTTGCTGTGATAATTTATAAATCATAGCTAGGATGGAGCTTATTTCAGAGAGAGTAAGGATTCATGGCTGACATCAAAGGCAGCACATTTATACGGAGGACTGGGTAAGGAGAAGGCAGTACCTCTCAGAATGTGAACCTGGCCAAGGGATGATCTTGCTTTCTTTGGGTTTACCACAGAGCTACAGTAAATATCAGGATGCTGGACAGGAGTTACAATTTTGGTGACCTTCAGCTACTCCTGCTAAATGCACAGATTATTTATCTGGCTTCTGATCATACCACAGCCCAAACTGGAGCAGTTCAGAGCTACTAGTGCTCTGCAAATCCCTAAGGAAGGCTGGAAAAGAGGTGAATTAAGATTTTGGCTTTATTTCCAGCTTTGTCTCTGAGTAACTATAATGAAGACATTTTGGGTGATTTCAAGACATTGGGCCTGGCCTTATTTAAGCTTTTTTTGTGAATGGGTCATCCAAGACCACTTGAACAATGCTGGGCTTGGTTTCTCTCTTTCATCACATTCTTGATGGATGGGTGGAGAGGATGCACTTACAGATTTGCAATGTTTGATTCACACTGTTTATGTAACAACAGGCCAGGCCTTGTACAAAGAAATGAAGAATTTTTACCACACTAATCATATCTTATCACCACAATACTACTATGGACATGCAGGGACTAAGAAGATGTAGCAGGCCCTGCTACAATCTGCTGACAGGCAGGCATTCTCCAGATGAGAGGTCTTCTCTGCAGAAGAACACGTTCTGGGTTCACCATTTCCCATCACAGAGCAACAACAGACTGTGCTCTCCCTGCCAGAAACCAGAGTAAGAGGAACACTGCCATTTCCAAACTAACTGGGCTGTGGCTGCAAATAAAAAGTTGTAATTTTGGTTTGCTGAAAAAAAAAAAAAAGGTGGGGGGAAACAAACCACTCTAATAATAAGTTGAGGGAAGAAAAACATCTATCTGAGATGAACATAAGAGCATACAGTGAATCTTCAGAAAGAGTCAGCCCCTAAAATACCCTACAAAAGTGTAGGTATAAAATGGCAGCTTCTGTCTTCAAAAAAACATAATAAAAATACCGACAAGTTTTAAAAAAAATTTAAAAATCAGGTTTGCAAAGGTGCTTAGAGGTCTGAAATCCTCTATATCGTTCTGGAATGTTTATGAGGCATTTTGCTCTTTAAGAATAGTAGAAATAACTCTTGGCACATGATCACCACACATATGGATACTATCCCATGCCTGCTGCAGGAAAGAGAAAATAGACTTTGTCATATGGCATCCTGACCAGGGGTTAACCAGAACATTTTGAAGGACAATGGAAATACAAGCATTTATGTTCTTATGGCTTTGCAGAGTCCCAACGTGTTGAATAGCCTCAGTGTCAGGCAATGTTAATTTGTCATAATATGCAACTAAAATGTTGGCAGATCCAGAATACATCATAAATCCAAGAAAAATCTATTAAAAGCAGCTGACACATCTCTAGTCAGATGTGAAATGTGGATATCATCTTCATCCTGAAAAAATAAAATACTGTATTGATACACATCACCAACTTTAGTATTTCTCAGGGACTGTTTTCTAGGGTAGTCATTAATTAACTCATTAGGATTCTGATGAGGACAACTGTTCATTACCAAGACCAGCTGTCCCTTACTTCAAATGCAAATGCTCTAAAAGGGGAAGTAAGAAACAGAAAGTGAACTATGGACTTATTCTGTGCTAGTCACATTCCAGGTAAGGATCCTGGTTATTGGCAGATTAAAGGGATGCCCATAGAATTGAGAAATCTGAAAACTGGCTATCTGTAGGATTGAAAAATGGATGTATCAATTCTGCTCTAGAGTCCTCCAACTAGTCCCTAACAGCCAGTTTCTCCCAGTGCAGTGCAGAGCTCCCCTGGAGTAAGACTGCCAAGCAGCCCCCAGATCTGAGGGATGCACTGACAGCTGAGAAAAACAAACTTTTCTTTCCAACTTGCCACCTATTTGGAGGAGCTTGGTTTGGGCTGGTCAGGAATATTGTGCAGAAGTTAATAAAAAGAAAAAAGCAAGTAATTGATTCTGCATATTTTTGCAGAACAGAAATTCCAAGAAAAACTTATTAAAATTTTTAAAAAGCACAGGAGAAAACCCCAAAGTATTAAGCTCCAGAAGTAAACAGTTGTAATTTTTCCTGTCAGAGCTGAATTCTTACATCTCCCCTTCGGCTGTAGTTAGGATTCGTTTACAAAACTGTGCACACTGTATTTATTTTTATAGCATAAACACAGATGGCAGAATCAGCCTTCTATATGAACAACATGGATCAGCAATTTCACAGATGGTGTAAAATTATATATTGCCATTATCAAACTTTATTACTCATACAGTAGATTTTTCTCTGATATTACATAAATTTTGATAACTAGGCATCAAAAAGTCGTAAGCTTTTATAGTGATGATTTTGGCACTGACTAAACTAAGTACCCAAGCAGATGCTGAACTTTAAGCACATGCTTAAATTCAGTGAAAGTCAGCGGCATTTCAGCAAAGCAGATGTTTAACAGAGTCGGACTCAAAAATAAGCATCTCATTAATTGCTTTTCTGACCTGTGCCCTCAGTGAACACATTCACTGCGTGTGCACGTACCTGTGAACGGCCGGGTTTTACCTGGAACGTTGCAGCACCATTTCTCAGATGCTTTGGTAAAGGCTATTTAGGATGCCATGTGTGCACTTTAACGGTGGAGAACACAAACACGTAACCCCCAGGGGCTGCCTGCAGACGGCAGGAGCCAGCACTGTTCCAGGAGCAGCCGGGCTGGTGAGCCCACGCCGAGTGCCCGGTGTTGGGCTGGGGTTCCCGAAGCGCAGCCTCACCTCCAGCTATGTCCAACGGGCCGTTCTTTTTGCGGAGCTCAATGACAGCTTCCACAAACTCCTTGCCGCCTTTCTTTTCCAAAGTGCTCCCTGAACAGAGAATTGTTAGTTTACTCCTCTGATCTCAGGTTTCCACGGCAGACATGCGACTCATCATTCATTTTTGTTACGTCACTCTAGAGTTTTCCGCCCAAACATTTTTTGGGGACTGCAAAGTAAGATCTAAACCTTTTGGGACTTGAGAATTAGCTAGTCATTAAAAACAACAACAACAACAACAGAAAGAAAAAACCAAAGAGACAACCCTAACAACCCAAAAACCTCACACTGGTATCCCTTGCTAACATTCTCAGACTTGATTTTACTGTCAAAAAACATCTGACATGACATCCCTACCTCCTTCCTTATCATGAGCATCTCTAAGTGTGAAATGTTCCAGAAGAATGTGCTAGCTCAACAGTGGTTGAAGGTTCATAATTCCTTCCCCTAGGATTTACTTCCCCTCTTCTCTTACAAATTGTTTTAAAGAGCCATTTGCCACAATAAGAATTTGAAACTCACCTGATCTTGGTCCCTGACCCCAACAGGTGGCCCCAGGAATGAAACAGTCTCGTGAGTGCAGCGGGCTGCTTTACTTGGTAACTGCCCAGCTTGTTGAGCCACCTTTAACCAAGAGGAAGAGCCTCAGAAATAAAGAGAATCTCTAAGGAACATATTCCTCCAATGAACTTCTCTAACTACAACTAAGGAGCTGGACAAAGTCATTCTGGGAGAAGAGCTGTGCCGTGTTTCAGGGCAACCAAAAGGTATGCTGTTTACAAAGGCAGTCCATCACTAAATGGTTTAGATCTTATTTTGCAGCTCTAGTTTTAAATATTAATATAAGAAAAAACAGCCCAAGAAAGCATTTTCCTAACTACATAAGCATCCCACATAATTTTGCACTGTGTATATTAATTATAAAGGTAAATAAGTAAAAAGCAGTGATATCATAACGGCTCTGATTTGAGATATTGCTTTGAAAACTGACTTCCAAAAATTCAGAACTAGGATCTCTAAAGATCTAGACATTTATTTGGTGACACCCCTTACTTTCACTGATGAAGAAAGAAAAAAATGCATTTTCTGATGGAAGTGCACATACTATATGCTCAAGGAAGCAGAGTCCCTCCTCCAAGATTCAGGTTACTTAATCAGGTTGTAGCTCCAAGAACTAAGAGGACTCTAAGATGCTTTTGTTTTACTTTTGTTTTGCTAATTTTCTTCCAAATTGATGAAAAGTTGAAAACAATGCATTTGTTTTCCATTCAAAAACTGACTCTGTGACCCTGAGTCTATTTTGTTAGTGGGAGTTTATTGCTGGGGGGTACAAAAGCTGAGGACAATTACAAAATATATGCCTTTTCTTTGGCTTTTTCATAACCAGTTCATAACAGGGTTTGCCAAAAGCTGGATTGCAAGGTCAGACTGCGTAGGTCAAAAGTGTAATTTGCTTTTTGTGCTCATTTAAGCTTTCTAATATAAATATTTCGGCCAAACTCCTAAGAATTTTCTGAAACTTAAAGTTACTTATCCCAGTGTAACTGAGTGGGAGGACCATCTTACAAATTTCTTAGAAAAGACAGTAACAGCTTTATTTGTAGTAGCAAGGTGTCTTAGGAGAGTGCTGGGAAAGGAGATCCACAGCAGCACTGAGGTGCACTCTGCCCTTCAAAGGCAGTGAAACACCAGACAGCACATCACCCTGTCCCCCTTGCTGAGCCCATCCAGCAGATGTGGCTGACTTCAGGGTCTTATAAAATCACAGAGAAGTGATGAGGAGGGAATAAAACAGTCTTCCAATCCATATTCTTGTTCTATGTATTTCCATATCATTCCTATTTATATTTGTATATATTCCAGTTATATTCCCTGTGAGTCCACAAACTCTGATCAGTCCTAAAACCCATGACATTCATAATCCTTAATTTCTCTTGTTTCAAGGGGAAACATAATTAAGTCTTGTGCAGAACCTAGGAACAGCAAAGTTCTATTAAGTAGGTCATTTCTTTGCCATTGCAAAGCTGTTGTACATTTAATGGAATTTAGCCTAGTTTGGTTAATTCAATCCAGAAGGATCAGCTTTTTCCCTTCTACTGGGAATTAATTTATAATTAAAAGAAATGAACAACCATGCCAGTTTATTTCTCTGAGCTCTCTTCTTGCAGATCAGGTACAAAGAAGAGTAAAAGTAATATTTGGTACGAAGCAGTGAGATATTCCACATTTACTCCTCAATTACCCTCTTCTTCTGATTAATAGTGAGGGTTTATATTGAAATCATGCTTGACATCTATGTTGTAAATTAGCTTAATCTTGGAAAGGACAGACTGTATTTAACCATTTTCCACTACATTAGCAAGTTTCTTGATGGAAGTCTTGCTTCACAGCCTCAAGGTTAGTAGCTTATTTGCTCACAGGCATAAATATGTGTCACTCCCATGAGAATAAGATCATTATCTCATGCTTTCCAAGCAGGCATTGGTTCAGTGTTGAAAACAGCGTTAGCAGAAATTTAGGCTCTAAAATTCTCAGGATAAGCCCCCAGTACATTTAAATTGTTAGGGAAAAAATCAACAAAAATTAAAAAAAAAATTTAGATGGGTAAAAGTTAATCATTGGAAGCTAAGCATTTGTGCACTTCTATTCTTTCTTACAGCAGTCAGAGGCAACAGGAACCTACACTAAGCAATGAGCAGTCCAGCTTTGAGAGACAATTTTCCTTGTAGGGTAGCAAAGCATTTCTTTGTCACAGGGTAGGAGACAGGCACATTGGCTAAATGGGTCTGACAGACTTTGGAAGCCTATTCTTCAGGTACAGGCTATTATGACACTCTGCATATTATTTAGCCAGCCAAGTCACAGTGCTCCTGCCCATGCAGAGCTACATTTCTCTGTGTGTTACTCAGAAACCAGCCCTCTCAGAAAAAGCAGGTGGTGCAGGACACGTGTTCCTGCAAGTCAGTACCGAAACAGGGCCCCGGGCGTGGGGGGAGCCCATTCTCACAGCGCTGCTGAGGCTGAGATGAGATACAGAACAGAGGCTGGGATCAGCTGACTTGTTTTTAAGCATTACCACCAACTTCTGCATTCAGCCCAAATTCTGATGTGCCTTTTCAAATTACCAAGGCAGTTCAGTGAAAGTACTGCTACTCAGTGAAAAGTACTGAAGTATTTTATCAAATACTTCAAAATACTGTATGCAGAGATGGGTACCACTCAGAGAAGAGCTACTCAGGGGACAGTTAAGATGGCTGAATTAAGAGGTCTGCCGTGTTTTCTGTCCTGCCTTCTCTCATCCGTGTAGCTCAGATCACCGACGTGTGGCACAGCACCAGCCTGGGCTTGTGGGTGTGAGGACCGTGGAGCAGGGCTAGGAAGGTCATCGGTCCAAAGGGATAGTCTTAAGAGTTTGGAAAACACAGACAGGCTGGATCCAGTATGTGAATCCAGATGTGAACATCTGAAACTTGGCACGGAGAGGCTGTACTGGAACTGGTTAGAAATCTAAAGATCAAGACTCAAACCACATTCAAGCCAGGCATTGAACATGTCAAACCAACGTGGTAATTCATTTTCCTTGGTCACATGCCTGCATTTAATGTACTGTTCCTGCACTTCAATTTTGGTGGTGCACTCCATTGTTACTTCTGAAAGTCTGATTTGGCGATAAAAACCAAAGATACCTACTAGGTTCATAATTACTCATTTCTTTTTATGATCAGTCAGGACTGCTGGAAGTGAGAAATGAATGCAAATCTGCATAGCTACAACAAGCTGGTGGCTGCTGATCGACCATGCACACACATACGAACTCCGCAGCACTGAACTTGCCATTACCTACTTCACCACCGGTGTAGAAGTCAGAGTTTGTCGGGTGAACGACAGCATCACTGTCGATCGTGGCAATGTCAGCCTGTACAACTTGCAACTACAACAGGTAAACAGATGTATATCAACCACGTTGGACAGAGACCCAGCACAGGCTCTACATTTACACATGTACCAACGTCCATATTTTCCTACCTTTACATCTCCAAACCTTGCGCCAAAGGAGTTGTGTGTGCAGGTGTGTGTAGAGAAAGGGGTGTAGGGAGCAGGAGGAGGAATATTGAGTATGACATGATCAAATAAATGTTAAAATGACAAGTCAGAGCAATCACATGAGATCATTTCCAAAGTTTTAAAATCAGCTAATGCCCCATTTCACTTTGCAGAAACCTAGAACAACCAGTTCCCCACAGAGAATGACATTAAAATATGGAATCTGTTTAAAAAAGAGAAATTCAGGATCATCAAGCCAAACAAAATAATTAGTTTCTCCATTTTGTCAGCATCAATAAGCTGACAGTCACTGATTTTCATATGTAAAGCCATTCATCATTTGTTTCTAAAAATGCCAGTCTCCTTCATACAGAGGAAAACATGTATTTGCAGCCAGGGTTGTATTGAATTTGCTTTACAAAATACAAATGATGGTTCTTACAGTTTAAAGGTAAGGCATATTTTCTAATTATAAGCTGGAACAGCTGAGACACTTGCAAATATATATATATATATTTCTGAGAAAGGCTGATTTGAGAATTAGCCTTCTGAAATCTTTTTTCTTGTTAAGTTACTTTTGTACATTCCCATAGGAAATAGAGCAGTAGCAGAATTATGGGTTGGATTCCATTAAGGAAGTTTAAAAAAAAGACAATAGGAGGTGTAATCAAATAAGAAGGGAATGCAGTACATAACGCATGAAAGGCAATTTTTGTTTTACTTTTGCTGAAGAACAACCTTCTCTTAAAGGAGGATTTTTTGATTTCTTTTCAATCTGAAACAAGACAGAAGCTTTAAAAGCGATTCTCCACCTACAAGAGTTCACTCTTGGTATAATATCAGTATTTGTTTTCAGCTCAATGTGAAAGTGGCGGGGAGGAATTCAAACATAATGGAAACAAATTAATTGACTGAATTAAACATGAAATCAAGGTAGGAAAAATTTGGGTGTACTTAATTATTTAATAATCCCTTTTAAAAAATTTTAAGTCTCCTCTAAGTATCCAAATAAACCCCTGAGATTTCAGGTAGAATGGAGAAACTGCTTATTTTGAAAACAACCTGACAAAAAGTATTTTAGTCCTCAAAGTATCCAAATAAGAAACCCCCCAAAATAGCTAACAGTCACATATGATCATTATGGAAAAGAATTTAAAATTTTTGAACTGAAATCAGCTTGAAGACTAGCAGTAGCTGCAAGTATTCAGAATTGGTGAAAAAGTATTTTGAATATAGTTCTTCAACAAAGCAGGACCTGCAAGGTTTGAATTTCTGCTCTTATTAAAGGTATGAAGCCCTAGAGAGTAAATTCTGGGTTCCATAATTTCCATGTGACCGTTAGTTGTGTCAACCCATGCCCCATTTACCTAGGTCATCTTTAAGGTCAATGTCAGCATTGGTAGGATTGATAATGGCCTCCACCTCGAAGCCGGCTAAATTACTGATTTCACTGTGAATAAGGTTCAGCTGAAAAGAAAAGCATGAGGTGGGAAATAACAGGACAGCTGGGAAATCACAGAGAAGCTGCAGAAAAGTGAGCTTTGCAACACAGATGGAGACAGCATCACTGCAAACAAATATGCAAAATAAAAGGCAGGTCATAGAGGGTTATTATCCCCAAAAAATTCAAACACAAGACTCAAACATTGTTCACACTGGGAGGACATGAATGTACCTACTAAGCTCTATTTTGCTTTTATGCTGATCAGTGTTTGGGATTATTATTATCCAGTACCTAAAGGGGGCATACAAGAAAGCTGGAGAGGGACTTTTCACAAGGGCATGGAGTGACAGGACAAGGGGGAATGGGCTTAACCTGAAGAAGGGTAGATTAAAATTGGATATCAGGAAGAAATTCTTCCCTCTGGGGGTGGTGAGGCCCTGGCACAGGTTGCCCGGAGAAGCTGCGGCTGCCCCATCCCTGGAAGTGTTCAAGGCCAGGGTGGACAGGGCTTGGAGCACCCTGGGATAGTGGAAGGTGTCTCTGCCCTTGGCAGGGGTTTGGAAGTAGATGATCTTTAAGGTCCCCTCTAAACCATCCCGTGATTCTTGTTTTGCCATTAAAACAGGGTATTTGTTTCTTCCCCAAGTACAGATGAAGGACACCCTAAGCATTCCTTAAGCATCAATTACAGGAATGTGCTGGGACTGTTCCACACTGAAACAAGATCAAAGCTGCTGCTCCTCCTTCCTTAAGCCAGCCAACACAAGCCTATCTCTGAGAGAGCACACACTTGTCTCCAGCAATTCCTCCATCCCAACAAGGGGACGTGTTTCTTTTTGCTTCCTTAGCAGTGGTCACTACGTTCTGTATTACAGGCACTTCAGTTCCCATTACAGTTCTGCAGCCTTTAGGAATGTCTGGAGAGGTACTGCAGGCAGGCACATGATATTGTGTGCTTCTTGCTTCTAGTTTTTATTTAATTTGCTTTACTTCCTTTTGGCCCTTATGAAAAGAGAGATTTTAACCCCACCCATTAACGACCATTAACTCCTCTCACTATGCCCATGTATTTCACATCTTTCAATTTCTTTCTTGTTACAAATCTGGAGGATTTCTCCTGGGCACACAGTAAACTGCGGAAGGCAGCACAGAGATCTAGAGATAGACCTCACATCCAGCCTACATGTTCTTAAAAGACAGTTTGGGTTCTCATCATAGGATGTGACCCACGCCACAGAACCAGCTCTGTAATTTGAGGCAGCCTGATGGGAATACTAAACTTGGCAAAGGTCAAAACTGCAGGTATGGGAAGAAGTTCATACCCAGGGTTAGAGCAGGTTGTGATGCTGCTTCATAGCATCTTTTGGAAGTCTGATTTCACATGCACCAAGTTTACTACTGTCAAAGTTTTAAACACTTTAAAAGTGCAAAAAATTTTCCAGACTCTTTCATTTGAGGGAACATTAACTACAGCATGACCTATGCCTGTGTCCACAGTATGCATTTAACATTATTTTTTCAGTAGCTGATTAGGTGATACGGAAAGCAACTATGAAAGAGAAAGCTCTTATTAATATATGCAAGTCCTGAAACTTGCTGCAGTTAAGTCAGGCTTTCCTTTTAATCCAAAGCCCTCAACCTATGAAGCATAACATACACCTTCAGGCATGGCACTTTATCTCATCAAGAAGTGAATTTTGTCTCATTTGTAGTCCATGTTCTGTAAACTTAACTCTTCAAACCATTCCTTTGTTTATGTTAATTTATTAATAGCAAATATGAGCCAATCCATGAAGCCCATACAAGTGAATGGGGCATTTAAGGAGGCCACAATCCATATATTTAAATTTTATGAAAAAATGTTTCCATTTCATTCATGTGATTCTATCAATTGACCTTCTTTCTCTTTTTAAAAGCCTGCAATTTCATATAATTTGCATACGTTGCTTGAGTAAACTATGTTACCTCAAAATAAGGTGATTTTGACTAAAAATGAGTGTAATTCAGCCCTGTTTTAAGTACGGGTCTGTTCGGGAATTTGTAATAAAATCTAAGGAAGCTTCCTTTCCAAATAGCTTGGAATCCTTTAATACTTCACACGTGGTGAGTTATTCATACTGGAGTTTGAGTCTTGAGTTTGACTACAAGCAACTGCTGTTTAAAAAAAAAGTCAAATCAAATCAAACCAAAATGTTAAAGAAACTTCATGAATTTTAAAATTAAAAAAAACCAACAGCAAAACACATGCACACACCAAGACTGTTTTGTGGAGATTTTTGTATATTCCTAAGCATATTTTGCTCATTCTGTAAGTGATCTCTTTGATTTCTAATTCTGTACTCTACAAGTTTTTGCCCCAGATCTATTAGCTGCAGACTGTTTTTGTTTTGGACCTTAAATCTATCCCTGAGCCTACTCATATATGGGGTTTACATAACAGCCAGCTGGTAATTAATGTTTCAATTTAACAGCAACAAGAAAATGCTTAAAAAGCTGCCCATGACTGATAGCATGTGTTGGCATCTAAGTATTATGTTACTAAATTCTGCATTTACTGTTCAATGCACTGTTAGCAGCAAAGTTTTCCGGTGGAATTAAATCCTCCAATGAGTAATTGCCCAATTTCACTACCCAACAGTATGAAGCATGTATTAGGCAGAAGTGATCCCCTAAAGGGCCACTTAAAAAAATAAATAGGCACAACTTGCATGTACATGTGCAACAAAGAATGGACATAATTTTAGGTAACATTTCAATCAAATGTTAGTTAGATAAAATGCAAATGGCACTTAGCACATCCATGAGTATTTTCTAAGCCAAGCCTGGCATTTTTAATTTCAGACAAAATTACCTTAAAAGTCTTGGAACTTTTTCTGGTATGAGTTTCATACTGAAAACTGAAGATGTCTACTGCAGACCACAAGCTGAGGTCTCTTGGAAAGTTCAAAACCTAAAGCTCAGGCTTGAGGTCCTGCAACTCTGCCCCTACTTTGTAACCCTCTCAGGAAAAACAAACCAGTTAATGTGCACAATACCACACTTCCACTGGGATGTCACTTGTAGGATGTGCAATCATTTACATATTAACTAGATTTTAATAATTAATGTAACACTAATAAACTTCTACAGGTATAACTCAAGGGTTCTTTGCCATTTCATGACTTTAAGAATTTCCAGCTGAGTGGCAGCAGTTACCTAAAGATTTAATGCAGTAACAGTAGTTTTTAAAACTGAACAATACCCAGGTTTGCAGCATTCTCATTTGTTTTCAGTTAATTAAATCTGAGATATTAGAAGGATGAAGAGCTGCTCTTGCAAATAAATTCCTTATCTTCTGCAAGCATGGAGCCAAGAAAAAGATTTTTCCCATTAAACACTTTTGAATGATGTGATACCCAACCTAGGATTATTTCCTTCCTTCTCTGTGCTTAGTAAATGATTTTCTGATCTAGCAGATAATGGTTTTGCAAACCAAACAGACATGCTGGAAAGGTGTTCAAGGATGTCACAGGAGGTTCAAAAGATCCTGACTGATTGATCTCAGCAGAAATTCTTCAAACGCCTTCTCTCACTCTCAGAACATGATCTGTTTGATTTGGAATGTTCCCTCACAGAGGCAAACAGGTTTTCTTTTAATTTTTCTTTTCATTACGTGTTACAACAACAGGGGTTGTAACACCTGGTCCCTCTCATGTGCAGGGCTGACTGACAAGGACCCAGTGCAGGGACAGATGTATCACACCAGTAATTTTCTCAGGGGGTTGCACTCCAAGTGAATGAGAAAGTCAGAAAATCCATTTCCCAGTACAAGGACTCACTGGGAAGCTCTACAACAGACACTGGCTTTGCCCAGCACAGCTTAAAGCAGTCCTGGAGTTCATGATTCTCTTCCACTGAGCCCAGCAGCAAAGCCCCACTGATTTGCTGGGTCAGTCTTGCTGGAACACAACACTAGGTCTTATTACAGGTTTCCTATGGTAACTAAAATGAGCTCAAAATCAGCTCCAGAAGTCTGATGTTGCTCGCTTTCTTGAAGCAGTAATGTAGACTATAAATTTTGGGTTCTAATTTAGTCATCAAAATGTTTTTAAAAAACCACCCCCCTACTAGGAGTAAAATAAAAAAACCCTACCAAACCAGCCATCTAGTTGTAGCTGTAAAATTAAATGTGGAAAATCAGAAGTCTTGCAAGAATGTTATTCTCATGCATGTTAAACTTGCAAACAAACTGAAGGATAAATGGAGAACAACCTCAGTATGAAATAAAAATGAGTCAGAGGAGTTACATTCCACAATGGACAATGGCTCATCTTTCATGGCTTACAACACAATGATCTGATTACTGAATGATAGCAGAAAGATGCAGTTTTACTTAAGAAAATTTTGCATCATGAACTAAAGGCAGGTTTCAGGATAAAAAAAATCAAATTAATTTAATGAATTGCCTCTTTAAATGGATCCTCTTTAAACAGATGCATATTTGTATTAACCAACCCATGTCCTAAAGCATATTCACAGGGAAAAAAAGGATTGTTGATTTCTAGCTTTTCATAAAAGCATCGTTATTACACAGCATTAACTTCTGTAATTCACAAAGCAGACCATAACACAGTACCACTACTATGAACAAATGTCTAAAATAGGTTTTGATAAAACCTTTAAATCATTTACATCAGCAATGAAGTGCGCTGACCACTGGAAAAAATACGTTTTATTCTGAGAATAAATTTCTCTTTGGCAGATGCTTAGCTGTAACAACTATATTGTTTATGAATAAGGTGAGATAGATTACAAGCACACAGGCTTTCCTTCTAATTGAGTATTTAATTATGTAGCCACATGAAGACTTATTTATGTATTTTTTAAATGTTCTAGAAGTTGTTACAGAGAATTTCTTTGAAATTAGAAAAACTAATATCATACACCTCCTCAATTGCTCAGTGGGGATATGTCCATTGCACCTAGATGTTTTGTGGAAAGGGGAGTGGTAGGAGGGGGTATTCCCTAAGCAGCACAGAAAACAGGTATTCATTTATAAAAAATACAGGATCATACCTTCTGGCCAAGAAACAGGCTTTTAGTGGACAGGACTGTGAAACCATCTGCAGGAGTTCCCTCTGTTGTACTGTCAGCACTGGCTGATTTGCTCACTTCTCCCTGCTTCTTCTTCCAAAAATATAGTTAATTAGTTAACTCAAGGCTCTGAGAAGAACAGTTTAATGACACTAAGATACATGACATGCACTGAATGCTTAGCAGGCAATAAAGTGTCTGTACAAACACTGGCATTGGATTTCATCCTTTAGTCCAACCAAAGTGACTGATAACAGCTGAAGGATCAATAGGAAAAATGACCTCAGCATCTGCAGATCTACAGGCACCTTCTCTTGCCCATGACAGTTGGCACAGCTGAGGTGACAGTTGTCTTCAATGTTGCAGAAAAACATATAAACAGCCCCAAAGTTTGAACAGCTTTCTAATGGCTTGTTTGGACAAAGATAACGTTTTTATATGTGTGGGCAGGCATACACTCTAAGCTAAAATCTGACTTGTCAGAGAATAAATTTTATCTGTGACAAGAGATGCTCCCAGATTTCACAACTTATTTTTAGAAATACTCCTTTGTAATGTGGCTGTCCTTAGAAGCAGTGTCAAAAGAATACATCTACTTTCTACCTGCCTGGTCCCAGAAAATGGGCTGAACAATTTTCTGTCTTATTCAACATCATCACCTACTTTCATCTCCAGTAAAACTGTTGGAGGAGGAGTTCCCCTCAACCACCATTTCTTTTTTCAACTCTATTACTGCAGTGAAATAACAGGTTTCAGTAATGAATTGATTTACTGAACAAAAATGAGAATTAGGAACATTTTGAAAAGGAAGTCAATTCACGAAGGCTGTGGTTATAAACTAAATTGGTGCTAAAAATAATTTCACATTTTCAATAAAATTACTACTTACGATTTCATATAAGTATTTGGTGCCTCACTAATATCTATGTTGAAGCAAAAAAAGCACACCTGGAATATTAAGCAAGCCACTGTTCTCCTATTGTCCCTTTCCAAAGTATATAAACTAAGTCTGAGGTTGAACAACTAAAATGACGTTGATGCAAGGGTATATTGGTGCTTGTAGAAGCTGTAAGCACGCTTTACTTTACACAAATGTTTTGAAAATTAGATTTTCATGGGTCCTATTTCAATTCCCCAGGAGTTTACTGTTAGCCAAATACCACTATAGTAAGCAGACAATACAGTTTATTGTGTGGAAGAAAAACAGAACCCCACAACAGACTTCCTGCTTTTGTAATCAAGTAGGGAAAAAAAATTTCCAGATTTAGGGAAATTATTAGTGCATGGTTATTGGAAGCATGGCATTTGAAATGTCAGCTAATAGGTGTTCTGAGGGAGAAAACTAAATTCAACAGCTCAAAACACCAAGAGTGAAACAATCAGAAGAGTGACCAAGTAAACAGTAACAGAGAGATACACAGGATGAATAAAGAAGCTCTGCTTGACCCAGAGGCAACTTTCACACTCCCAGTCTATTTCATGTGTAATTCCTCTCTACTTTTCTTCCTACTTTCATAACTTATTGCTTGACAGTAGTTGTTTTGCTAAAGAAAAAACATCCTTGGCTACACATGTACACATCAGAAAGGTTTCCTACTCCTACAAACTGAAACCTGTAAGGCATGACCAGTACAGCCCCCAGACATTTTCCTCTTCTGGCTCCTGGTACCTGCAGCCTCTCTGCCCACCTCAGAATGTTTCTCACCAAGAACAGAGTATTTATGGCCCACGTGCCTGTCCTGCAGACCTGGGCCACTTCTGAGGGTGTTCAGACTCCCAGCTGCACCAGGGACAGGGCAGTGCTCCTCCTTCCTTGCTCACACTGTGACTGAAATCACCATTGTTAACCACACATGGAACAGAAAGCTGACCTTGTGTGAAGCTCCCTGCAGCTACTGCTAGCAAGCTTGTTTGGGTTTCAAACAAACACGTCCAACTACCTTGGATTTCCTCGCTCCTTTCTTGCCGCCTGTTTTCTTTGATACAGTTTTTTTCTGTGATGGAGACTTTGCCTTCTTTGCTGGAGGTGGAGTGATGATGGCTTCCAGTTTTCCTTTTGATCCCCGCTTCTTTGCCAACAGCTCTGGGTGAATATTGGGTAACACTCCACCACTGGCTATGGTGACTCCTTTCAATAGCTAATAAAAAAATTAAAAGAAGTTCTAGATGACAAATTCCAGCATTTACTTACTGATAAATAGAAAATAGCATTTATTGCAAATTTTGTATATTGCCTTGAGTTTCTCAATCATTATCCTTGAAGAAGAGAGATGTGAAATGTGTAAAATGAAGCTGACCACATGCTATATTTTAACTATAAAGAGGGCATGTATTCTTCTTGCACATATGCTTGTCGCTGTCAGCATCTCTAGGGCTCACACAGATCTGTTTCTCTGAAGCCATACCATGAAGGCTGCTACCCAGCTAGGAGAAAACAGGACAGCCCCAGCCACATGCATGAGGGCCCTGCAGGGCAGCCTGGGAGAGAGAAATGGGACCCCGAAGTCCAGGATGTGAGGCTGCAATGGGTGCCACGCTGTGCAGAACCCAAGACATGTCCCAAGTGCTGAATTTTCTTGAAATTGTGTTTTTAAAACAGTCTTGTTTCTTAGAAAAAGAAACTTCAGAATGGAGGGTAACATTTATACAAATCTCTATGTCTGGAGGTCTTTCTTCAAAAAAATATGCAGTTGAAAATCAATATTCAAAAGTGTGCAGTTCATTCAAACCTTTATAAGAGGTGAAATATATCATGTTTTGTATTTAAAACCACTTTAACCCATTTTATACATCTAACTGGAATTAATTCACTATTCAGGAGGATACAGAGGGTGACATTAAAGTCCCCCACGTACTCCCACCTTCTGATTCGTGTTTACTGCTCCCCAATCTCAACTCAGTGAGGCTCCAAGCTTACAAAGGGATGATGAATGGAAAGTATTACCAAATTTCACACAAAACCAGAAGGAGGGTGGTTTGGGGATATTATTTCTTTTCCTGCTCCATCATGATACATAGGTTTAGAAAAAAGTGTCTTTTCAGAGGGGTTTTTACAGCACCTCACACAAAGGTACATTAATCCCAGCCACTGCCTCTGGCTGACACCACAGCACTGCAATAATAATGCCCAATTTTTGTGGCTAAGTTAAAGGCATCTTTAAGTCTGCAAAGGACACAGACTTGCAATAGTTCAGAGCTGTTCTGTGGTCACAATAGCAGACTTCAATGGGAACAGGATAGGGCCCACTGAGTCCTCAGCTGCATAAGGGGGGAAAACAGCAACAAAAAACCAGAATCTACAGGATTTTCTCCGTGTCCTTGTACAGTTTATGACGTCCCACTCCAACAGAAGTGGTTGTAATAGTGTGAGCAAACATCATATTACACCTCCATTGCATTTTTACACATTTTAGGAGTGCTGAAATACATAATTAAGCTGAGTGCTGTAGTTAGTTACACAGCCAGCATGCTAGTGAGTGATTGAGCTGTTTCCTGGTGTGCTATTCAATAAGCAGAGGTCTTGAGTTACAATTCAGCTATATAGAGAGACAATTTTAAAAGCCCTAAAGGAAATCCTGGCCTTCACAGGGCAAAGGTTTTTCTTACCTGATTTAATTCTTCATCATTTGCTACAGCCAACAGGATGTGTCTAGGAGTGACTCGACCCTTCTTGTTGTCCCTTGCTGCATTTCCAGCCAATTCCAGAATTTCCGCTGGGGAGAAAGTAAGCTCCTTTTAATTACAATGTGATCATTAGGAAAAATCAATGTGTTAGCTAGCATCCATGAAAAAAGATATGGGAATTACATCATGTTACTCCTAACTGCTGTAGATACCCTTAAACAGACATTTAACCCTAATTTTATAATTTTCTTTTTACATGTCTAGCCACTGAAGAACAAATGCACACTTGATGCTTTAAACTAGAATTATTTTTTGCAGCACCTCCCCAAGATTCTTCACTTTTCAGTGTTCTTCTCAAGGCTAGTGTGTTCTCACCTCTTAGGACTCCTCTCCTATCAGAGGACACAGTATTAGATGCACAAATTCTATAGGGTTTTTTCTCAAACCTGTCAAATGTGAGTTATGACTTGCATCACGTCTACTTTTTTATTACTGGAAAAGACACAAATCTCAATGACTCATTTTTAGCATTATGGAAGCATGCAGAGCACACATCCAAGTTAGGACACTAAAAAATACAAACTCTGCTGCTACATTCACTTAAATATTTTTTTCTCTGAGAAGAAGGTTTTAACCAGAAAAAATAATTGATAAATCACATTTGTTTGCTCCTCATAAATTATCTCCCTAGAAGATATTTCCAGTCCTGACAAAATAATGTTTAATGATTATGCATATGATGGCTTTTACTGGAATTAGGAAAGATGAACTTGCTCCCTTGCAAGGATCTACGAAGTGAAAGGCTAAAGCATTACCTGCTAATTTATCTATCTGCAGCTTAACAAGCCTTGGGCAAGGATGTAATTAATTACAAGAAAGTCTGGGGAACAATTAAAAAAAAATGACATAACATGTTTATCAGACTTTGCAATTATGTGCTATTGCTGTCTTCATTACACCTAACCTTTCATCTCCCTCTCTACAATCTGTGTTTCACTATTTAATTTGGTAGGTTTGCTTTTGCAAATCTGGTAATGTTTGGAGAAAAGAAGAAAAAAAAGAAAATGAAAATGTCCTTTTTTACATCTACTACACACTAATATTAAAATGTAACATTACAATAACGTATGACATTGATTTCACATTTAAGAACTGACTACACCATGAGACCTCTCCCATAAGCTTACCTTAGAGGCAAGTGAATCAAGAACTGAATTAAGACATTAATCTGCAAATGAAAAAGACTAAAAGTCCACATGCCTTTACCATAGGACACAATAAATCTTCAGTAATGCTATGCAGCACAGACTGCGGCTTCTCATTAGACTGAATTTAACATCGTTCTCCAATTATTTTTCATCCTAACTCCCACAACAAGTAAGTTATGATGCTTACTGGAAAACTTACAGCTGCTTCTGGATGTCCTACAGTTACTTTGAGGATTTTGGTATGTTTTCAGTATTTCTGTGTTCTTCAAAGCACACAATTAACTTTATTATAAGGTGAGGCAGAATGTTAAGCCTAAGTCCCCCAAAGTAACTCAAGATTTCATGCTGACAACAATTGCTTTAATTTATTTTTAAAGCAGGATTAGCAGGGTAAGGTCAACCTGCCCATGCTTTCCACACCTCCAAAGAACTGAATTAAGCTGGCATAATCCTTTTCACATCCCTCTCCCAAGGCCCAGCTCAGACACGTGAGGTTTGGCTGCCTACAGCCTGTCGTGCCAAAGCCCTGCACCAGCTCCCAGTGGACAGGGTGAAATCCTGCTTACACCCTGGGCATCCCCGCTGACAGCCAGACCGTCACGGAACAACTGAACAACACCACCACCTCCAGCTCTCCAGACCACGAAGAGAAATGTTTCTATCTCAGACTTAACCCCAGCTGAAAAGCAAGGGAAGGCTTTGCTGCTTTTTGGTTTGCCTCTGCTCCCCCCAGCTCGGCTGCCTTCCTGCATCAGGCACTGCTGAACAGTCAGACCGTGTTATTCTCTGCGACTGATCAGCACAGCTATGCAGACAGGTCATTTTGGAACTAAAGACTCTAAGAAAGTGTTATGCCTGTAAAGCACAGAGGAATGTTTTATTTGTTCCTCATAAAACTAAAATGTCTGCCTCGTACAGTGGAGAACTGTTCTTGCAAGTGCTAAGCCCTCTTCCTTGGACAGGAAACTCATTTTGAAATTACAGTTTTCTAATGGTCCTTTAGGGAAGTTGAGGTACCCCACTTCCTCTTCAGGAACAGAACGCTTTGCACTGGTGTTGAGGACCACAAAAGAGGAGCTTGGGGAGAGGGAGAGAGGAGGAGGGCATGGAGGGTGGAATTTCTCTCCTGGCCTTCTCCTCAGCTCTCCAACAATAATCAAGTATTGCTTGATTGCAGAGAGACCCACAGCACCGAGAACAGCCAAACTCAGCTATGCACACAAGTCTCGTCAGAGGGGGACTCTCCTCTTTAAAAACAAAAGATTTAGGAGGTATTCAAGCTGAAGCCAATATAGGCAACAGTTTTTTGATTTAGCACTGACAAGAGACAAACCTAATCCAAACCCAACAGATCAGAGCACTGAAAAATGCTGGAAATGAAGATTTTTTGGATGTGGACAAGATTCAGTCTACTTGCCTAGGTTTTGCTTGCAGACAGCTTCACTTTCACATCTGTTTTCTGCTACTTTAATTCTAAAGATTTAAATGGTCTTTCACTCATGTTTTAAACAGAATTTAAATTACATGAAAATCTATCTCTCTCTCTGTAAGGAAGCTGATTCAAATTTTCAAAAGAGTCACTCTGGATTTGCCTGGAAAGAGCAGTAGGTGGGAAAAGGTATTGAAAATTGAGACTGGATCCGAATTCTTAGGTCAGACCCATGTTTGGAAGTCCCATTCACCAGGTTCAAAGGTTTGAGTCATTGAATAGTTCTGTTTCATTAAAGGTAATCTTCCCACAGTGGGGAAAAACAGACATTCAAAAATCAACCCTGCAACTGAGCAGGGACAAGAGAGAAAGCTTTGCTTTGAATTGTTGAGGCAAAAGAAAGCGTTTAGAGCTTCCATGACATCAGGATTCACTCAGCTTGTATTTATTCAGCCAGAAGACCAAAACAAGAACATTTTACAAAAATGAGGCCTCACAAAAAGGATGGAAGTTGCATAATGTCTATTCCATTCGTCTCGTATATTTACTCAAGGCATTTCCCCCCTGGAGAATAATTACATCACCACCACTCAGGCAACAGGCAACTACGAGACTCACTTTACAGAACTACGGAACATGAAGAGCTCTACTTTTTTAGAAATGAAGAAAATATACAAGTTTTTTAATATTATGTGCTTTTGAAGGTATAGTCCTTTAACTCCTACATACTGAAATCAGCTTAATATGAAGAGATACTCCATTTGCACAAATTATTTTTTCTGTGCTTTGGAATAATTTCAAACAAAAAATGCAAACCAACACATATTAAGTGCAGATATAAAATTATCCAGGGAAAAAGCTGAAAGAACTATATAACTAGGGAAAAAAAAAATTAAGTAGGAATGCCATGTCAGCATGTGATATATTCATGTATGGACAGCTGTTAAATAGCAAAAAAGGGATGGATGCTTTCGAAATCTGACTATATCATGGACACATCACTTTGATTTAAAAGACATAGTTATGATTACTATTTTTCTTCTTTTCAGTAATTACTAAAGTAGAAGGTTAAAGTGGGAAGTCCTAAAAGCTAAGAAATTTTCTCTCAAAGTTTTCCTCCAAGGCAGCTTTCATTTAGTTCATATGAAAAACTCCTTTGTAACATTTAGAACCAGGTTATGGGTAGTGAAAACTGGTCTAAGCCTGTTCTCAACACTTGAACCAAAACTGTTTTCCTTTAGTTGAGGTTCTTAGAAATTCAGTTAAATATTTTTAAAGGAGAAAAGAAAACCGGTTGTATATCTTTGTATTTAAACTTAAGATAAGACCACAGGAAAAGCTGTTCTCAAGGCATTTCCTACTCAAACACAACCAAAAAGTGTCAGAAGTCTCCACAGAAACCTCATCCTGAATTAAGTTTTCAGGGTGAGTTCCTCATCCTTTACTTTGAGAGACTCTGGTCACCTCCTGGACATCCTACTAAGTTCCCAATTTCACTACTTGCAGTTCCCTGTTTCACAGGGGGCTCTCTGCCTTGAATATTGTTACTTTGGTATTTCACAACACTTGCAAATTCTGGAATCAGAACACAAGGTTAAAATGAAATTAATTACTATTAGACCAAAACAAAGCAGGCACAGTAGGAACTGCAGACCTGGATGCAAACAAAAGCAAATGCATTCTCCTCCCACTCCTGGAGAGTGCTCTAGTTCATTTATCCTAATTTTCAAACAAAATATTACTGGTTATTACTGACTAAAACTCCTCTCAAGCCTAAATGATAAGGCCTTTAGCTTATCATGCATTCCAGGCTCTATTCTCAATGTAAATAGTCAATTCAATTGTCTGAGTTCATCTCCAAAATGTCTTTTTTTTCTTTTTTGTTTGGTTTACATCTCAAGCTAAATCACTGCTGTTGCATCAAATCTCTTTGTCCACCTTCTCTTCAGGGAGATGAAATCATAGCTTTGAAAATTAGACTCCTAACAACTAACAGGTGATGTGTTGACACAAGGCCAATTTCTGAACACGCAAATTCCAACAGGAACAAGTCAGGGGTTTCTAAAAGAATTGTGAAGCCACTCCTCAAAAGAAAATTGAAAACAATATCCAGAAATCAAAGAAAAATGAATGTTGATACAATTCCACTGAGAAAAATATGTATTTGCTAAAAAGCCAACTACATGACAAGGAGTCTGCTTATTGTACTTTAAATTAATCATCTTTCCCATCAGCATTTTATTGACTTGAGAATCATTTCACATGAGTCCGGAAGGTTTTAACCCAATCAAGCAAGACTGTTAAGAGTTTCCTGCATTCATCTCTCTGTGTATTCCACCCAATCCCCCTGGAATCTGCAGTTGCAGGAGTGAAGGTAGAATCATTTAACAACACTTTCCCTCTTATGCATTCCAATAAAACAGTTCTCAGCCTTGGTTCAAAGTCGTGGAAATCTGATGCAGCGAAAATCAATTCAAGAAATTTTACTGCTTTGAACAAGCCTTGATGAAACCTTAACTCTCAGCAGGGCAATCGTTCTCTTAGGATGTGATAAGAGCCCCAAACCTTTCCATCTCAAGCATCTGAGCTGTATCAAAACTAGGCGCCTGAAAGGAAAAACTGTTAACTTTGCCAAGTTATTGTAAGTTTTGCATTTCTGTGAGGCAGATGACAGACTGCTGTTTACATAAAACACAAATTCAGGCCACATAAACCACTTCCACTTAGAGCCTGATCTGACTTACACATCTTTTCAGCTTTTTTCTACACTTTAATCCCATCCGTTACTTTTTTTTGTAAGAGATCCAGAGTTATTTAACTTCCTTTTAAGTTTTTTTTTTCCTTAATTCCTTGTTTACTATTGATCTGCAAAGATATGAGAGTTCAATTTTCAGGGAAACCTGAATTTCAACTCAGATGTTATGTATTACAACAGCCACACCCTAAGCACTAATTTAAAGAGATAGCCTAGTTCCTCTAACTCAAATCAGCCTTTATTCTTTTTCAGTGGAGCTTCCTCTACCTGGCAGTACACTTTGCTGTACTCATAACAGCTTACATATGTTTTAGAAATGCACTCAAACATGAGGAATGTAACTGCTGCCAGACTTGTTACTTGATCAAGTGCAGCATGTGGCACTTGGGGACATGGTGTTGTGGTGGACTTGGCAGCACCAGGTTGGACTTGATGATCTTGAAGGGCTTTTCCAACCTAAATGATTCCATGTTTGCTTTGGTCAGGCTGTTAAAGAGTACAGGGGACTACTCGCACCTTGACACTTGGTCTGAGCCCAGTTGTTAACGTTGCATTTCCAAACATTAAAGAAGTCAAGCGGACTCACTATAACCTGACTGGAGCAAAACCCACACCCAGCCTGACATCCTGCCCTCAGCCAGCGCCCACGAGCAGATGGGCCAGAGGATTAAAGGAACAGCAAACTTAAAATGCTATTTTTCCAGAACATTCCCTCTGATTTCAGCCATGTGCAGCTGAGTGGTTCCCCAAGTTAGAAATGCCATCTTTTTGTTTAGTTCCCCTATGGATTTTATATTTATGGATGCGTCTAATTGTTTTCTGAACCCATTCAGACAGGTTTAGTATCATTTTTAGTATCTGTAACATCTTGCAATAACAAGGCTTGCTACACCACAGATATTTTTGCAATTTGGAAGAAAAGTACCTCCTGTTTGTTTTAGAAATACTTTATTTCACTATATATCCCCTAAATTTATTTTCCCCCAGTGAAGTTTACATTGAGGATGGAGCATTTCAACTGACTGCACTGAAGAGTCCACATGGAATTTCATTTCTAAAAGTAATTCAGGGATAAACATACTTTGGAAAGAAACCTGAAGACCAAAGACAGAATATTATCTGAACTCAGTCATTCTAGATAATCCTCATGGATAATATGGGAAATAAATCATGCTTGCAATACTTGATGCAAGAACTGCTAAAATTTGAGAATATCTGAGGAAGAAACTGCTTGCTAAACACACTGTAGAGTTAGGATGCCTTCCTGCTTTCCAGCCATTTGTGCTATAACTGTAATTCCAAGAATAAAGGACCAAGGGAGAAAAGACTTAAGCTTTATAGATTCTTTTACTCTTCTCAACAAGGAATTCAAGCTAAGACAAAGATAAGGGTAGAAAAAAAATTTGTAGCAAAATCAGTCACATTTTTGTTTTACACTTCTCTTACACTTCATTTTTCAAAACAAACCCTGATACCAATGTTAAATTCAGCAGCAATATATAGGAGAAGTCACTACTCTGTTGCAAATAAACAGAGGAAATGACTTACTAGAATAAAAAGTAATTCTAGATCTAAGGATATTAAAATATAACTAAGATATGACACAAAAATTAACACTCTCTAGGGAGGAAATATTCACTGACCATGATGTAAAAAACAAACCAGCCCCATCCAGCATCTTGTACATTACTGCAGTAAGACACGTCACAATGCAAATTCTGGTGCATATTTACCCCTTTGAACTATGCTGACATACCAGTATGCACTGTTAGGGCTTTTGAGAAAACACTTTGGCTCTTTTTTCAAACAGTAAGATCAAACCTGACCTGTGCAGCTTGGAGAATACATTAGGACTGTAATCAGGTCAGTAACTTCGTATTAAGTGAGCTTTTATAACTCAGAGATCCACAGAAGTTTATGGGACTACACAATAAGGCACGTACATAAGTGCTTATCGGGTTGGAGCCAAGGAAGGGCCTCTCAGTGAAGAAAACTTTTCATTTTATATACATTTGAAATACACTGATTCATGCATTTATATTTCAGAAAGTTAGTAGTTCAGTTGGTAACAATGCAAAGGTTTATAGCTAAAGAGGCACTTCTTACAAGTAGAGTAATTTTAAATTGTGACAATCTCAAATTGTGACAATCACTTCACTCAAGAGCATGACACAAGTCTTATGCAAAAGGAATGTTACAAAGGAGCTTTGCTATGCTGATATATTCAAAAGGTCTCTGCTTGTGAGGCTATTGCCATAAACAACCCTGCTGTATTTTAGGTCCAGCATTAATCCATATTAAAACCCCACTACACATGAAGAGGTAGCTTCATGCTTGCTCAGGAAAGGCACAAGTTCTACACACCACTAATTTATTTTAAACCTCTTTGGGACACAGTTTGTGGTACAACACCATGAGAGGAAGCAGTGTTTCCAAAGTTGCCAGTTTAAACAGAAGAAATGCATCTTGGTAGTGAATGCACATTTCAACGGTATCAAAAAGATATTGTCAATTAATCATCCTCTAAAATTTCATTACTCTCTAAGGACACTTATTTATGGTAGTCTCAGAATGCCTGGACCTTGAATCTGCTCTTAACCTAATGCTTTTTTACCCTGAGCTCCCCTCCGCTCCCAAGCAGGAGTTCAGAGGAACATCTGCTTTGACAAAGAGGGCAAATCATTGTTTTCCTCTGTGACCCTGTGAAGATTCTGGGCAGCGAGCAGAACACTGGAGGTGAACAGCAGTTCAAGTTGCTCAGCTTGCACATAGGAAAGTGAGCATCTGAAGTGAGCAGTTATACCTACTGCACTCAGGAAGGACTTTCCTCTTGCAGCCAGCCAGCAGCTGGCTTAAGAAAGTTTTCCACATCGAAAATTAATCAAGATGAAAATGCAATGAACTGAGATCCAGCACATGAATATCCTTTAGTTGATTTTGGTGACATCAGAAAGCCTGAACACAAAACCTCAGGTAAACACCAGAATGCTTCAGATGCAATTCTAACCGTGGGGTTCAAAAGGGGTTTATTTTGCATTTTAACAAAATATACGATCAACAGTACCTATGCACAAAAAATCCCCCAAAAACCACCTGAGAGAAAGGTCTAATGGAGAAAACAGATATTTAACATTTTCTCCTTTGCAATGTACGTAACAAATATAAATCAGAACCTCCTTTCTTCTGTATTCCTGTGCTCCTGCTGTTTTATAAACTTCTCCTTCTCCCCATTTGCTCTGACATTTTGGCAATTGAAAATTATTTACAGTGTAGAAGAGATGATGGGAGCAGAAATCACTTGCAGGCCCAGTTCTTGCTGCCTTTAAGTATGCTCAAGAGATTTCTAATTTTCAAGGGCAAAGGAGTATCTTTTTCAGTTAGTAAGAAAGTTTGGACTATACTGTAACTTGTGCAAGCTCTGCATCTGAAAAGACCATACCTGATTAGATGTATGGCTGGACCGGTTCTGACAAATACAAACCGTCCAAGTTCATGTGAGTGGCTGCAATGCCCCAAATGAAGTCTGGGGCTGTTCTCTTGACTGACCCAGTATTCTTTTTCAACAAAAACTGATACTGATGTACTACTTTGCAGAGAAATTAAGAAGGGTATTGCAGTTTTCTGAAGTCCATGCTAGGGAAGACAAATAGGCAAGGAACCATTGTAAAACAAGTGATGCAATAAGGGAAGAAGACAAAAGGACTTGCCAACACGGAACTTGCCAACAGAAAACTGTTGATAAGGCTGATAATGCTTAAAATTAGTTTTTGCTTATGCTGCAGAACGAATCAAATATTCTGACTATTCCCTGCAAGATAGGAAGCACAGCATGAACTGCTGCTGCAAAGAAGGAAAAGAAAGAACAACCATGCATTTACAGTTCTTTGGCATACACACTATTACTCCAGAGTAAAGAAAGGAAGTATATCCACCTGCTCCAGTATCTGTAACACTCAAAGGTACTTTCTGCACATTTACCCACAAAACACACACTTGCATCCTATTTACAGTGAACATAACACATTATTTCCTTAGATGAAAACAGGAAACAATAAGCAAGTTGGCTTAAGAAACCAAGGTGCATACACTGGTTGTCCTGATGAGAGAATTATTTTGTAATATTACTTCTAGTAACAAGAACTTTTAGTGAATAAGTAAGAGAAGGAGAATACACTGTGCAACTTGTTTATATGTCAAGTATATTGAAATCTAAGGACACGAGAAATCATAGAACGTGTATTCTTACTTTCTGATGAGTAGTCATACATACATGATAAAAGTAAACTACTTTCAAAGTACAAGGTGAATAAAGTCATAACTCCAGATGAATCCAGAACAGAATTCCAAGTCTGAACAGCTGGAAGCATTTCAGAAGTTCAAATACCAAATTGAACAAAAAAAAATCCCAGACCTGAGCACATTAAGGGCTAATTTCAGATTTACATCAAAGTTAAACTTCAGCAAAGGCCAGCAAAATTTAGCACCTCACCTTCTAAAGGATTAAAGTTGGTTCCATATTCTGCACACTGATGAACCAGTTTTCAAACCTTAGTAGGTTCCTTTCTATTAGGTCATGTCTCTGTCATTTCCCCTCCTATTTTTTTTTCTAAAGTTTCTCTTTCCTACAACTGCTTTTGATATTTTATACTTCTCTTCTCCTTCCTGGATGCATAGGATTGCTCTTTTGATTTAGCCAATTTATTAGCATGCCACTTCACATGGTCTCCTTCCTATTATGTCACGTTCCTGCTTTTACTTTGAAATGGTTGAAATGCTTTGATTTGGTCTCAGACCATGTGCTGACATGAGGATCTTTAAAAACTCTCCTGGAGAGAAGTCAGGATTTCTCTGGTTTTGTGAAGTAATAACTGCCAAGAGGTAAAAAGAACACAAACCAAAAATCTCCAAGCATCCCATTTCAAGGCAGTGTTTCTGAATTACACTGAAAAAGATGAATGACCTCAAGATCAGAAAACATACTGAGCACTAAAGGCGAAAAAATTACACTAGTGTGAAAAACTTACAGAAAGGCAAAAAATCCCACCAGATTGAAACAGTCAGGGGACTAAAAGAAAGCTGGAGAGGAATCTTTTAAAAGGACTTGTAGTAATGGGACAAGGGGGAATGGCTTCAAACCGCCACAGGATAGACTTAGATTAGATATTAAAAAGAAATTCTTCCTTGTGAGGGTGGTGAGGCCCCAGCACAAGTTGTCCAGAGAAGCTGTGGCTGTCCAGAAGAGCCATGCACTCCCTGGACATGTTCAAGGCCAGGTTGGACAGGGCTTGGAGCAACCTGGCCTAGTGGAAGGTGTTCCTGTCCAGGGAAGCGGGGTTGGAACAAGATAAGCTTCAAGGTCCCTTCCAACCCAAACCATTATATGATAAAACTATTACTAACTCTGGAAAGAAAAGAGTATCTGTGTTTTTGAGATGCATCAAGGTACGAGAATGCAAGAAAACCCTGAGATACAGGATACTAGAATAATCTACCAAGCCTTTAGAGGAGACAGAAAAACCACAACAAAACTGCTTAAAAATATTTAAAGGGAGAAAGAAAGAAGGTACTTTTCCCTTTAACTCTCCTTTTTCTCCTGACCTTTTAATTTTTCCTAAAGTGATGTGTGTTACTTTTCCTCGGGTTTTTTTATTGTTGTTAATGTCCTCAGACAGTTTCCCAGGATGCACAGCAGTTAAAGAAACACCTTTACTTCCCCAGCCTATTCCTAACTGACTAAACTACCACTGCCTCAGTAAACACTTGAAATCAAACAGTTAACCAGTAACATGTGCTGCTCATTAGCACAGCCTTAAGCTCACCTGTATTGCTGTGCTTCTTTAAAAGGGCAGCATTCAAAGCACCCGTCACCCTAAGAAGCATTTTATTTGAGTTGTTATTGCTGTAAGCAGGAACCTAGCTGAAGGAAATGTTAATTCTTTTAAGGCCATTTATGAAGTTTAAAAGAATTCTTTTAAAGAAATGGCCCAAATAAAGAAAACTGAATGTCAACAAGTGAAGGGAAAAAGAAAGGATATTTGGTGGTATGAATACCTTACAGAAAACAAGCACTCCATTATTTGCTAACATTAGCAAAATTCATCTTTAGGGCAAGAAGAAACTTTATAGGAAAAAATCTCCTGTTCTTCCATGTCAATATCCATCATAAAATGTATCTAAAACAGTGGTAAAGTCAGGTTGTTTCACCTTTAATTACTAGCAAAAAGTCAAATCCCAGGCTTTGTAACTTTTTGCTTGAACTCTAAAAAAACCGTATCTCTTAGAGGCTCAGCACACCATTACAGCTTAAAATCTCCTGCCCCTTGCAACACTTGAACCTGCAGCAACCAGAACACTGACACAAGCAGATGTACTGTAAAAAGAAACCAATTCAAGCTTTTCCTTAGTCATGCTAATAGAATCTGTCTCCAAACAGCCATCCATCTGGCACTGCTGCATTTTGCTAAATCCCTGCACCACAGGTATATCCTTAGAAATCAACCTGGTCACACAAAGGTGATGGGAACTGATGGTTTACTCTTATCTATTTTTTTTTATTTTAAGCAAACTATTATTGCAAAAAACCCTTATGTTGATGCTATTACAGTTGGAGTTTTCTGTCAAAGGTAAACTTGCAATGTCTTCAGTCTTGTTTGAGAAGAAAACTGCTATGTAAAGATCTTTACTTGCACGTTTAACTGTTTATGTCTTTGGGCAAAGCATTTTCTTCCTTTGAAGCTTTTTTCTAAATGGAGGTAAAATAATATTTTTGTCCTCTGAGAAGGTACTGTGAGGATGAGATAATTATTTAAGGTGTTCTCATTCTGATGTGATGAGAGGAACAGAGCAAGAACTACAAACGTAAGCAAATAAGCTATATAGATCCAGGGCAAATGAACAGTGTGCATTTGTACACAGACTCACCCAAACAAGGTGCAAACAGCATATGTAGTCTCAAAAGAAACTTGTAAATTGAACAAAAGTGCTTAAACAAGGCTGTAAACAATCTCAGCCCTGTGTAAACACCGAGAAGCTCTCTATTTAAAATTAGTGTGTAACATTAATTATTTTAAATAATGCTTAACAGACAATTATAACCCAAACAAAGTCATTAGGCATGAAATCAGTCCACACACATTGATGTCAGTAGGAACCCTGACTGCCTTTGTGGGAGGAGTGTGTTTACAACCGGCGTGTTTTAACTCTCACTGCTACTATTTCACATCATTCAGCAAAACCTACCAGTTAGATATTCCAGTACAGCAGCCATGTACACAGGAGCACCAACACCAATCCTGTACTTTGGGTGGCCTTTCTTAATGTAACGTAGCATTCTTCCAACAGGGAATATGACCCCGGCCTTTGCGGAGCGGGAAGTCTTGGTTGACTTCTTCTTTCCACCCCTGCTGGACATCTTGTCTGTATCAGGTCTGAAACAGCACTCTGTATGTTAGGAAGGAAAGAAAAAAACAAACAAAAGATAAAAGGTTATTAATAAGGACTGATGCTATAATACCGTATGTTGAATTTCAAGGCAAATCAGTGTTTTGGGGTAGGCAATGCATTAGAGTGCCTAAAAAGTTGCCTTTTTAGGGTATATACAACAAGAACCTAAAGTAATTTTCCACAGAATGTTTATTTGCCATTGTAATCTTGGCATAATTTTATCCAGAAAATACATAAGACAAATTATTTCCTATAAATCTACTTTTCTGAAATTCCTAACAGATTAAACCCAGTACCACTAAAGGAGCAAAGAACGGTAACTACCAAATATAAAACAGAGCTTCTGCACTGAAGCAGAGGATGCTTTCCGTGAGAAGACTGACACAACTCTCTGATCTCCATGAAAATCTTTTGATGGGGCACTTGAACACCTGTGGTAGGACAGTTATGCTCATTAACAACTACATTTCAAACTAGGAAAAGCTGTGTCTACTAAAGTTTTCATAAAGTGTATTCACCTTCTTTAAAAGGGCTCGATTTTTGAGATGTGTGAATTGACAGAACAAAGGTCTATGGATGGCAAAATACATCTCCTGTACACTAAATGTTCTATTTTCAGAAAGATCTGAAATGACCCCCTTGAGATTTGAATCTATCGAAACTCAGCTATCCCCACATCGAGGACCATATTGCTTCAACATTCCCTCTAGGACTCTTGACGATCTTCTATCTGTCACCTTTCCCTAACAGCACAGTGATCTGAACATCCAGCACGTAGCTGACAACTGTATCTCAGTTTATCTCCGTGAGGAAACCCACTGCTGATACAGCTGTCAAACATATTCTATTCTCTCTTTGATTTCTGCTCAGGCTGTAAATAGAAGCTGACAAATCCAAAGGGGTGGAAGGTTCACAGGCTCTCAAGGTGTCTTTGAAGGTTTAGGCAACTCACTGGGTTTTGAAATTACCTCAAAGGAAGCAGTGCCCATCTCCCCATCTCTGCCCCCCGTCGCTCCTTCCCTCTCTCATGTCTGAACTCGAGGGAAACCAGCAGAATGCATCGGTGATGCACACACCTCTGGGCATCCCACTTCTTCCCCTGCTGCACAAATCCCACCTAATACACATGCAAATTCACTGATGTGTTTCTACACTCCACAATGAAACCCTCTTTCAGCCTGCTTTCCCATCACACCATTTCTCCGCTCCCACTTCTATTTTTCCCTTGCTTATTCTGAATTCTCTCCTTGCCCTTATGAACCTAACTGTATTTGCCACACGTCTGAATCCACAACAGAGTGAGCTCAGAATTAGGCGAAACAGGTTCATCAACCCCACTTCTAAGTTTTGCAATTTCTGTTCTGTGCTGACACATCCTGCAATCCTTTAAATCTCAATGAGTCACTAAGATTCAGACTACGTAAGTGCCAAACAAAGACCACTCAGGATAACTAAAGAAACACAACTATCAAAGGCTTCTTTTCCTTTCCACTTCCACACTCCATTCATCAGAATCTACACCTGCACAGCACATTAAGTAAATTAAATGCAATGGGTTTACCGTTTGTTAAAGCTAAATAAAATAATCCCATCTTCGTAGCTCAGATGAAAGTCACACTATGTTTAGGAAACTTATGTCAGCAAACATACAGGTATCTTCAGAAAGGGAAAGCCATCAAAAGGGCTCCTTCTCCTTTCATCTGCTGTGGACTCAGCTCTGTAAAAACCATTATTCTGTGAAGAAAAGGACAAAAGCCAATTTTCTTGCCTTGAGAAATGGCCTAACTGGAGCTCACCAATGATTTAAAAAAAACATCCATTTAATTGCATTTTCTCATCTAGTTAGCTCTGTCTTAGCAGAAAGGCTGGGTGGGGCTTTAACTTGGCTGTGGACCTTCTGCCATTAATTATTCTTGTATTTCATAATCCATTTTCATCAATAGGGATGTTTAATCTCATAAATGTTAAGAAGCTCATTGAATTAAACACCACAGAAAGGGGGGTGAGAAATATCTCTGCTGTCCCACAATACCTTTGGTTTGTAACTTATAGGTGAATGATAAAAACATAATTATTCTAGTGAAAACCTGCAAGCCTTAAGCAGTAAACTTCTGTTAGTCATTTAGTTTATGTGTTTAGGGGATAGTCAGAATATCTGACTATCAGAATATCCTTACTTCCTGATGTTCTTTTGTTTGGGAGAGCGTCATCTTAGCAATCAGCTGCTGTAACATTTGGATCAAAGCACTGGTAAAGTAGGTAGTAAGACAGACTAACACCGACCCAGATAGAAAATGGTGTCTTTTTTTCTTTCATAAGCTTATTTTATCACATCTGCAAATTCTACAGGTTAATTTCTCTATTTTATGCCCTTGGTCACATTACTCAGAGTAATATTTAGGATAATCCTGGACATATCTTGACAATTAACATGATCGCCTCATATGAAAAAATTAAAGACCTTTCTAGTTGAAAGTATATTTGTGGGGAAAAAAGTTTGCCTGAATCAAAAAGGTGGTAGTGAGGGGGGTTGCATAACGAAAAAACCCAAGAGCTTCTGGACCTTTTAGTATTAAAGGTGAAACGTGATAAAGATGAGTTTCAGAGCTTCCCATCTCAAGGATCCCATTCTCACATGGAGTAAATCACTGTATGTGTAGATTGTTTAGATGTTGGGGGTGGAGGGAGGGAAACTTCCATTAGGTTTCAAGTACCACTTTTACTGTTACCAACCATGTAATTTGAAAGGTGGAAGTGAGAGCCTGGAATGGAAAACCTTTTCCAGAGCTTCACTGTGTATTCAGGATCATTACTTTGCAGAACCCGTTTGTCCTGCCCTGGAGCTTTAGGATGGCCCAACTAGCTCTCAAAATTACTCTTCTCTACTTCTAGTTCTCCACAGAAAAAGAGAAGAGAAAGTGATTTCACTTGCAAAAGCCACAAGAAAATGTATTGAAGTGAAATGTAAAGAGCATGGCAACAGATCAAAACTCAAAGAAAGCGGTGTGCCTTACATGTTCTGAAATGGTTTATCTTTGTAACACCAGAAACTCTGGAATGCTGCCAACACTAATGAACCAGAGCTGTTTGCTGAGTCACTGGGAGCCCACAGATCAGAGAGGCAACCAAAGTGAACCTTATCACAGGCACCATAGTTCAGACGAGATTTGAGCTGTATAATAAAAGTAAGTAAATATATTTTAAAATAAATCAGTCATTGACAGTCAACTGACCAGTACTTTCTTTTCTTCCTTCTCTGCTGCCTTTGCAATGGAATTATTGAGAAACTTCACCAAATACATTGCAAAGTCTCTAAAGATTTGGCAATAAAATTATTTTGTTTCAATGTGAGAGTTCACAAAATTATCACTGTGATAATCAGGGGGATATGATATCACTGAGTCAAGTACCTAAGTTCACCTTTGATTTCAAATCAAATTTAACACTATATTCTTCAGTGGCTCTGCTGTGCTTGGACACAGATTGCCCTAGATATAGAATTTAACACCTGATTCACAGCCTTCTGAGAACCCTTTAAAGACTGTGGCAAGATTCACACTGCTTTCTAAGATCTCCAAATGCACAAACAAGATTTGATGGAGTATTAATTGGGTCACAGCAAAGATACAAGCTACAAGGCTCCTCTGCTGTCATGTTTTTGCAAGCCACAAATACATTTTCTAAGAAACAACCTTAAGGTGTAGCAATGAAATCAGCATAATTAACATTTTTCTCTTTGAAATTGGCTGTAGTAACTCTGGTTGGCCATATTTTTCTGTGTGAAGACAGATACTCTGCTAAACTACACTTTCAAATACCATCTTCCTGAAATGTACACAGGCATCTGTTTTTCTGAAAGGTTTAACATCACATAATTCTTGAAGTGCAGCCTGAACATCCTGGTAAAGCAATACCCAAATTCCAAATACCACTACTTCATTAGCTCAGTCGATCTGACACTGATCAAACGGCAGTAATAAACCCACTCTGTTATTAATAGTTTTCAGGTACTGGTTCTTAATGACTAAACAAATTACTATGAATGTTACTGCTGTCAGGCAGAGACTGTTCTGATCGTGGGCTTACACTGGTGTATTAACTGCACTCAGAAGAGAGATTATTAAATTTAGATCTACATCATCATATCAGTAAATGTAGTGGGATCCAGGAGATCATTAGTACAATAGGAAAAATACTAAGATATAGTAATTATTTTTCTCTTCTTCAGCACAAAGACTAAGCTGGAAAGTTCATTTTTGTATCACAAGAGATTAACTGCAATGCTATTTTCTTTCCATTGTTTCAAAAGATTAACAATGTAAGTGCTGCCATTCTCTCTTAAATCTATTTATGTACTATAATAATAGCCGCTCGCTGAACTCTTTCGGAAAAGGTGCATTTGAATTTGCTTTGACAACTAACTTGCTCTGTTCTTGGCTAATCAGAAGCTAGTCTGGCATATTTATAAAATTACATAAAATGGTCTCTAATAATACTTGCCTAGCACAACAGTGTCTCAGCCTGGGACTGTGGTTTCTAGGTACAACAGCACTAAAAAGAGCTAATCACTCAGTTATCATTTGATCTGATGTGATTTCAAACTTTATCAAAGCTTCTTTATAAAAGCAGTAACTCTGAAGTCTGAAACAGACAGAAGAGTGAAATAGTTGTGAAATAGCTGTTCCAAAACTTCATTAATTTCTCATCTGAAAAGGTAGCACCATATATCCATTTATTTTTACTTGGAAAACCGAGAGAACACTCCTCATCTAGGAATACACAATAGGTGTATTTTCTGTTGAAGATTAAGAAGACTAAAATCCCCATAGTGATAACATAAAGGATGGGAAAATGAGGAATAACATTTTCACAAAATCTGTGTGCTAAACAAGATACTGTTGCACAATTGTATTCAACTGGCAGAAGTCTCTCCCTCCCACAGTGGGTCTGAAACACCAAAACAAATAACCCTTAATGTGAAAACCTCCACTAAGAACAGCGCTGGGAGTGTGACAAGAGTTTCTGCTGGGCATCCTGCCACCAATAGTCAGGAAAACGTAAATACAATCCTCTTCACTGACCACTGCTGGGAGCAACTGGCCTGGAATAAGCCAATTTGTACATTACAGGTTTTCATATACTGGATAGGAAGCACAACATTTGATATGGGGCCTTAAATCACTGGACCAATGAACTCAATGTTCAGAAAAACTGTTTTAAAGAACATTTTGAAAACAACCTTGCCCTTTGACAATTTTGGAAGAAAATAAAAACATAATAAAGAATTCAAATGGATGCTTCCAGACACAGAACAAAATTTAAAATAGATACTATACTGCTGAGGGAAGGGATTGCAAGAACTTGACCCACTGAGGAGGTCATGAATGGTGTGATTCTCGTATCACTCCTGGAGCAATGAGCTGAATCCTGCCCATCCTGTCTTTAGAATGGGTCTGGGTAAGGAACTGTACCTTCCTTATGTGTTCACAGCATCTTTCCCTACCAAGCAAGCAAAGCAGCCCTGCACTCTTTTCACAAGCACAGCATATTTCTTTTCTAATTTTACCTCTTGAGCCAACAAAACCTCATGCTCACAGCACTGCCCACAGGGCCAACATTTCCTCTCCCAGTGGAGGACCTATCTGGAAGCTCTTTCTTCCTCTTGCGGCATCAGTTCAAGATTCCTGCTCCTTTATCCCTACTTTATAACCTTGCTGGGATAGGACTACCTTTTCTGTAGAACAGACAACTGGCCTTGATCCAAGCTAACAGAGTTGAACAAAAATATTTCTGAATATTGCTTTGAGAGCACAGGTTCATGACTATTCCTCCAGAGTGTGATTATATCACCTATCTTATCAAAAGAGTACCTTTTATCAAAGTTCATTGCTATGTATTAACAGAACCAGACAACTCCTAAGAACAAATTCAAACACACTGGTTTCTTTTAAGACTAAGCTTGCAGTGGTGGACTTCTCTTTTTGCTCATGTTGACCTACAAAATAAGCAGTGCTTAAGCACTTTTCCTACATTACTGTCATTAAGCCAAATTCTAGTCTTGCCAGTAGTTTTTAGATCAGTTACGACTTAATCTACACTGTCAACATTTGGCTTTACTGGCAATCAGAAGGTTATACAGCACACACAGCACAGTAAAGATACTCTTTAGAAACCCAGAAGGCCTAGGAGATTTCAGTGTGAAAGGTTATGAAACATAATGCAGCAAAATAACCTGCAATCATTACTATGTAAACAATGTAATTCCATCCTTTCACAACACTTTAAAAAAAAGCCCCCAAACCCATTGGGTAGTTTTCTAGGGACTACTTGATACAAAATCTCTCATACCCAACTGCATTAAAACATACTTTTCAAAGCAACTGTAAATGTCTTGTTCCCACTTAAATCTTTCAACTCTAGGCTGTACCTAAGAACCCAGGTACTGTTTTTATTAATTGCACTCTTGCTCTTTTGCTCATTTATTTCTTCTGCTCCTAAGAAAGGGGGAGGCAGTGGATCTGTGAAGTTCCCTACAGACCTGTTGCTAAGTGACAGCCACACACAGTCCTGGGGAAAAAATGGTTGTTCATTTGTACGGTCAAGAGATAAATAACAAGCTTCATCCAAGTATATTTCGACAACAAGTCTCCTTCCATCTCCATAAATGAAGCAACCTAAGTTTTACACCACCCTGCCTACACAGGAGCTAGTTCCAACTGCCGGCTTCAGATAGAATTTCATGGGCCTTCTGCAACTTACTTCTAAAGATTACTGAGGAAACAAAAAGATTTCAGGAAGATGCAAGTTACAGAAACAGTTTCTTGCCCTTACTGTCTCCTACACACACAGACACGTCAGCCTTGAGTCTCAGTCCCAGCGCTCCTGTGCGGAGCCTTAGGAACCTGCATCCACCTGCGCCCTGCAGTACTCGCAGTCCCCTTTGAGGAACACCCACACCCAGACAGTCCGTATGGGTTGCTCAAATCCTGCAGGCAGACATATTGCAGCCTCTATAAGAAGTGACAGTTCTAAAAGAATAAGGAGCCCCGTTTCCAGACAAACATTTATTTCTACCAATCTCGGAAGCCTCTGCTTATGGTTTAAAATACGTCATTTGGCTTTTTTTAATTAAGTCATTCACATGAGGCAGGTAACTTTTATGCCGTGGGTTCTTCATCCCGAAGTGAAACACACGGAAAACACGTCCTGCTGTTTTTGCCTTGTGCTCTTCGCAGTCTCCCTCGATTATCCTCCCCTGCGACCCGGGGTGGGAACGACGGGGATGGAGCCCGTCCGTGCGTGGAACAGCAGGGACGTGGGGGACCGCGGCTCCACAACCCCGGCCGCTCCTGCACCCCCGCCGGGCTCCTTCCAGCCCCACACCGTCATTCCATAGCGGATTCCATGGAAATACAGCCCCGCTGCCACCATTTCGCTGGGCGCGGGTGGATCTCCCGGCTTCACCCAAGGCGCAAGAAGAAGCAGCTGAACCGACCCCCGGTTTCCCTCCGGGGAGGGGACCGGCACCCTCCTTCCCATCGCGCGCCCGGCCGGTTCGGGGCCCCCCCACCGCCGCCGGGTGTCACCGCGCCGCGACAGAGCCCCCCGCGCCCCCTCCTTCCCCGCACGGCGGGCGGACCACGGCGGTGACTTACGGCGCGGGCAAGATGTCTCCGGTCGGCCGGCGGCGGCCGCGCTCCCGTCCCCGCTCCCGTTCCCGCTGCCGCTCCCGCTGCTCCGCTCCGCCCGCGGGGCCACCGGGATCGGCTGGACGGGCTGGCGGAGCTCCCACAATGCCCCGCGCGCCCGCGCGTCACATCCAGCGCCCGCCCCTCACGGCGGGGCTGCCGCACCATCCCGCGCGATCCATCACGGTCCGTCACGGTCCCCCCACGATCCATTCACAATCCCTTACGATCCACTCACGGATCCCCTCACGGTCCCTCACGGCGGGTCGGCCTCACGATCCCAGATGATCTATCACGGTCCCTCACGATCCACTCAGGATCTCCCACGGTCCACTGACGGTCCCCCCACGATCCACTTGCAATCCCTCACGATCCACTCACGGATCTCCTCACGGTGGGGCCACCCGTCCCGCGATCCCGGAGGCTCCCAGGGGCCCTTCTGCCTCCTCTCCCGCCCGCACGGCCCCAGGCGGCAGCTGGCCCGGCCCGGCTGTTGAAAAGCCCAGTCCCTGCGTGGGGCTGGGCCTTGGCACCGCGGCCTCCGCAGCTGCTCCCGGCCGAGCCATTGTGTACATTGTGTTCGCTCCTAAATCTTTAGGACCGAGTGGTCAAAGCGGGGAGTTTGTACTGTGTGCCTCCCAAAAACGAAGTTTCTAGTTCGTGGAGGGAAGAGAACGAGCAGCTGGATTGTTCCATGAGACACATGCGCTTTTTTCCTCGTGCTATATAAAAATGGCTCAGTGCCATTTTACCAAGGCCCCAAATGGAGGCTTTGGAGGCATTTGTGCATGGGCCACATGCATATCCTTGAGCTCACCTTGCCAGGTTGGGAGTGCTGGGTTGCCACTGACCCCTGCCCGCACGCCCCGTGACAGATCGAGGGTTCAGTCCCTCTGCCACCTCTCCTGCCTTCTCCAGTTGCCTCGCCTGCTGGCTGCCAGTGGGAAAGAGGAGCCACAGTGGATCTTGGCTGCAGGACAGACAAGTCACAACAGACTGCCACTGTGTTTACAATGGTGGGACTAGCGGCAGCTGGAGTTTTCAATGTCCTGGAAGATTCCTGGTTGCTAACGCTCCCAGAATCTTCTGCTGCTCCCATCTGAATGGAGCGTCCTCTTTTATCAATACCCAAAGCGGAATGCCAGCCCATAGCCTTCTCTCCATTGTCCCTTGCTATTCTTCCATGGATAGAACTGTAACAGGTGACAAGTTATAAAATATCATTGCTACTAGAAAGCAAGGAGTTTCTCTCCTTTTCTTCTCATCAACCAGTCTGAGCTCCAGCTCTTCGTATTTTGCTTAGTATTAGCACATCATCACAGTGCCTTTGTCGTACAAAATAGAAAGCAGAAAGGAAGGTGGTTTAAACGAAGAATGAAAAACAGGGATGTGGGGACAGGCTAAGTAAAACATGTGAGGCTGATCTGAGAAACATCCCTTCAAAAAATGTTTCAGGCATTGTAACTGTGGTGGTCTCATCCATCTAAACGGCCAGACTTAGCCTGGTTTTTAACTAGCTAAACTCAGTGTCTCCGAAGACATCTCTTATTACTTCTCAGTGCACCACAAGTTCAAATGCAGCTTTGTCCTGACTGTGCTCCCTGAGTGCTCATTGTACCCTCAATGCCATTGAGTGGGGCAGTTTTCCCTAACAAGGACTCCCTGCTGGGTAAGTACCCTATAGTCCCTGATTGCCCTTAACCCAAGGGTATGGATACAGCCCTTACTAGGCCATCAGCCTTGGCTCCTCTTACACAGAGAAGGGTGCACTCTGCTTTCCCTGTGTTCCTGTCCACACACACATCATCTCCTTCCCACCTCCGCCTCCTCCTCTTCCTCCTCTGCATTGCCCTGCTCCCTTTTTCCTTGCTGGTAGTGCTGCCCACACAGTAACCCTTTCCATATGCTGTGCAGAGCACCCAACAGAACTGGTCCTCCGGTGCTTGGCTCTTCCCACTATTTTACTGTCACCCACACAAATCTTATTTGAACAAACCAAACCAAACCAAAACCAAAACAAAACACAAACCCAAACCACAAAACCATCCCCCCTCCCATATCTCTGTTGATATGAGTTGCAAAGGCCCATGTGAAATTTAAAGAACCCACAACATTGTCTCATGGGGTTGATGGAAGACTGCAAGGGGTAGGGAGCTGTGGGTTGGAACTAGATGATCTTTAAGGTCCGTACCAACCAACCCAAACCATTCTATGATTCTACAAGGGCAGGTAGCAGGACCCATCTGGGAATTGACTGTAGGTCGCTTTCTGTGCTCTTCTGTTATCATTATTCATTTTGTCTGGTTTGAAGGATATGGATCTTGTCCTTTTGAAGAAAGCCTTCAACACAATTAGTGAGAATTTCTAGGGTGGAAGCTGCTTGAGTTTGCAAAGGGCCTGAACAATTTGTCCATGGCATAGGATGCTAGCATGAAGACTGCTGTTGATCATTTTTAATGTTAGCATTGACTGGGTCACCTCCCACCAAAACACAGATTTATCATATTGAACATCTGCTGGGTCTACAAAGAGTGCCCATTTTGAAAGCACGCTATGTGTCATGACTAGAAGTTGCTACAAAAGCGTGTGAAACTACAGTACGTGAACTACCTCGCTAAAATAAACCTTGGCTTAGATTTTATTCTCTTTGCCAGTTGTGATGTGTTTATTTATATATAGAATGATAAAAAGCACCTTTCCAGAACTCCACTGTCTTTATGATTAATATAAACAGTTCATATTCTTACATTTTTGTACTCTTACTTCATTTTGACGCTGATTCTATAATCAATTTTAGCAACCTCAAGGGACTATTTGCAGAAGAGAGTTTTGAGTGATTGAGAATATAAACACTTATTTATGCAGCAGAGGTGGTGGAGAAGGAAATACTACCTGGGAGGGGGCAGAGCAGTGTGGGGAGGGTTGTGGCTGGGGGTAATCCTCTTAAACTTAGATAAGCGTTTTCGCTTTGGGATAGCTATCCTAATTCTAAATGCGTCACTTCGTTTGTCACTGGTATGTATTTGTTGTTGTGTGTTTATTGGCTACTGAGAATGCATATCCAGGTTACTGCAGGCTGCTGAAATACTCCATCGGGATGTCGTGTGCCCAGCCAGCAGATCCCTGCTGTTTTCCTTCCACCTTCACATGGTCTAAAGAAAGTGGAGATTCCTCAGACATGACCTACTTGTCTGAAGGGGCTATCTGAACCTCCTTCAGCTGCTCAGCCTCCTGTCTCTTTGCAGACCATGTGACTAATCCATGCTTCTTAACTCCTTGCCTTCAGGTTACAGTCACATAGATAAATACACCTGTAATGTGTTTCGTGCTATTGACATTCTTGCGTTCACTATCAGATAGGCACAGAGACCTCATACCAAATCCACTCAGTGCTCATCATGCTCCTAATGCAACCCACAGACCCACTACCTGTCCCTGTCCCAGGGGAGTGTCAGCTGTGATTTCCAGAGGGTGACCCGGCCTTCCAGCGGATTGCTGTAATCCACTGGTGTCGTTACCGTCCAGAGGAATGACACACAACAGTACCTGAACGTGTGTGGGCCAGGCCTTTGCTTTCACTTTGCTCTGGTTGCCAGCCACCATAAAGATACACAGCTTCCCTGTTATTCCAAATTAGCCCATCAACATCAGGAAGTTCTGCAACTAAGATTGCTCACAAACTGGTGCTGGAACTACGGTGTATTTGATACCTATTTTGTGCAGGGTCAGAGCCATTGATCTTAATGATCCCTTTTTATCTCCATTATCCAGACCACCAGAGAATTGCAGTTTGGTTTCAGCACAGTTCAAAACCTGACAGCTGACTGTTGAACGGAGCTGGTGTTTTACAGTCAGCCTTTCTTTATCTGCCACAGGTGAACAGGATTAATTCCATTTTCAAAGAGTCAATCTTTGCCTTGACATCCAAGTTATGACAACTGGGATATTCCCCCTCTTCAGAACATTTCTTCCTGCCTCAACATTCTCAAGGCACTGGTGACTCTATATGAATTGCCAGGTGTGTTGTTCCGTAGCAGAAGTGCCGACTGATGCTGGTATGTTATGGTGAGATTAATACTTCCAGACCACAAGAAGTGGATGTCTGGGGTTTGTTTCCCAGGCTGGTAGACAGAGATAAGTTAGTACTGATGGTTTACTTTGTTCCAAACCTTTCTAGGCAGGCGCGCTCTTATTTTTTTCCCCAAAATGAAATTTGTGCAACTTTTTCAAACATATATGCCATTTGTCATTGCTTTCTTCTAGAAAAATGTAAATTATGGAAATTTTTATCAATGTTTGTACTCCCTGTCAGAAAATGTTTAATTGCTTTGAAAATATTTTAAATAAAATGACAATTTTTTTAAAAAGAAGGCAATTTTTTTTTACATTTTAAAACTGGAAAATCCAGAGTCACTGTGATAAGTGCACCTTTTTAATCCAGGTTGTGAAGTCATTCATAAAGTTAATGGATGCTGTGACATAAAAAAAGCCAAAGTTTGTAAAATCATTATTAATGTGTAGATTAGGGATAATATTAACCTCCAGGATAATGCATTTCAAAACCTGCTTCTTCTAAATAAAATCTAAATGCTGTCTTGATTTATAATACCAGTAGCCCAACAGCAGTATGACACAGTGAAATCAGGAAATGTAAATGCTTCTTTCCCACCAATATGGAAGAAGTGTGCTTTAAAAGAAGCCTGATGCATCCTGGAACTCCCATGGAACAGGCACACTTGTGGTCACAGCTGCTCCCAACATAACCTGGCTCCCAGGCTGTCCATTAAGCAAATCAGTTCATTCCTTTCGGGTTTTCAAAACGGCCTCTTGCACTGCTGCATTTTTAACGTCAAGTGGCAGGGGAAAGTTCTGCATTATTGTGCAAAGAAAATATTAAATCCAAGAGCTATGATTTATATTATTAAGTCAAAGAATTCAAAATTACTTCCCATGGTGATCAGCTCAATGGTTCCTGGTAGCTGGTGTAAAGCTTGGTGGATAGTCATGTAGTAATAACTCACATTTCTTATATTTAGTTATTAAATTCCATTGCTCCACAACATTAATTTTCCATGTAAGCAATAGCTGTAGTTGCCACAGGGATTTTATATAATTGCAGATGGTAGCAGACATAGTTGGTAATTGCAGAAATGCAGAGGGAGGTGTCCAGGAGATGATCTTCTATTAAGATGTGGCCGTTGCTATGGAATACTTTCCTAGTTGCTGTTCTGCATGGGAGTGCTATGATGCATCATTTCATATAAGAGGTTATTTTTAAAGCAGACCCATTTCTTTGCCTGCAAAAGCAAAATCAGATCACCTCTCTGAGGAATATTAATTAAAAAAGCTCCTGTGCTGGACGATAGACATTATATAGAATATAGTTCATGGAGGTGTCAAGAGAATTAGAGTCCACCAAATGCCAGGCAGCAATGAAATCAGGCACTTTCACATCCATCTCATGAGACAAACCCTACTCTTTAAATTAAACAAAACTATTGCAGATACGAAGATCACCGGCTGTCACACAAACAAAAGCTTACCAGAGGGTAATGTCCTCAGTTTAACCTGCGCTTCATAAAGTCATTCGTATCAGACATAGCCCATCCTTCTGTTTATTTTGAAGTATGTTCTCTGTGTGGAGAGCGAAATACAGAATGAGAAAGTGATGCTGCCAGATATTTGTGATGGACACAGAAGTATGTTCATGTCAAAAGTAGTGCCAAGTGACATGGTCAGCCTGGGTTTTGCTGAAGGATCCAAAGAGCGCTGAGAATGCAGTAGCTGCCCAATTGCTTTGTAAAAGGTTTCCATCTCCATCCCACTTTAGAAATCATAGAATCACAGAATCGTTTGGGTTGGAAGGGAACTTAAAGCTCATCTTGTTCCAACTCCTCTGCCGTGGTGGGAGACACTTTCCACTAGATCAGTTTGCTCAAAACTTCATACAGCCTGGATGAACACTTACAGGGATGGGGCAATCCTGGTTTTTCTGGTCAACCTGTGCCAGTGCTTCACCACCCTAACAGGGAAGAATTTCCTCCTAACATCCAATCTAAGTCTCCCCTCTTTAGCTTAAAATCATTCTCCCTTGTCCTATCACTATCTGCCCATATAATATGTTTCTTTCCATTTTTTTTAAAGGCTCCCTTTAAGTACTGAGAGTCCACAATGTGGTCTCCCTGGAGCCTTCTCTTCTCCGGGTTGAACACCCCCAGTTCTCTCAGCCTGTCTCCATAGCAGAGGTGCTCCAGTCCCGTAACAAGCTTTACACTGTGATTGTGTGAGTTTAAGAAAAGTCATGAATTGTAGATTCAGTAATGCTGGCTCAACAACTGCCCTGTCACCACAGGTACTCTGTAACAGTGTATCCGGATATCGGTAGTGCTTTATGGAGTAGGAGTCTGAAAGAAAGCCGTATGGCAGGACAACGGAAAAAATTAATTCAGTAATAGTCATGACCGATGAGTTCTGGTGTGTGCTTTGCTCAACGTAAAAATCTACATGTCAGGAAGTGTCTGTGCCATGACTGGAGCACATGAAGCTTTTCCCATGACATGGACAGAAAAACTTTAAAATAAGGGAGAAACAAAGCAACATCTCCCTCTACGGGAATCACCTGTACTGCACCCCCAGACTCTGAGCTGCTGAAATCTCCTGCAGTGCTGCCTTACCTGTCTAGCCAAGCCTCCACCACTCCTAACTCCAGACAGGCTGGGTGGGCTGATGGGCAGCAGATGCTGAGGGTATGAACCATAACTAATTATTTCTAACTAAAGTCTTGGTTTCTTGACAGCTACTAAGAACCCGTGCTTGTAAAGAGTTTACACATGTTAATGAGAAACCCCATGATTATTGCTGGGGTTTGCTTTGCTTTTTTTTTTTTCCCGTAACAAGCTTTACACTGTGATTGTCCTCAACATGTGCTGCTTTTGAAGGGGTAAGCAGTGTGCAGCTAACTGGGTACACCAGCTGAACAGGTCCATCCTTCTGTCACACTCAGATTCTGTCACTAGGCACAGTAAGAATAAGCAGGTGCCTGTAACATATATATTCTTTTGTGTGTGTGTGTGTGTGTGTGTGTGTTTACATAAAGCCCAACAATTCATGTCAGGATACATTATTATTTTCTACTTAATTCTTGCTAATTCATCTGATGACATTTTTGTCCATAAAAATGGCTTATGAAAAGCACTGGGATGAATATCAGTGAGAAACAGGCCAGGATATTTGCTTGGAAGTGCATGGAGGGTCATTCTGAAGCTGGTGGATTAACCAGGCAAGCAGAATTAGTCTCACATGTCAGTTGACCTGCCCCACAAATTGAGCTATGGAAAGTAAAGCATTCTCTGGGTGATAGTTATAGTGAATACTTTCCAAACAATTCATGCAATAAAAATACAGTCACATAAACTGTTTATTGGATAATAAATGAATATGAAATATGAATATGAAACAAAATGAAAATCTTTTTATGTGCTGTTTTGAAAAGAAAATAGTCAGTGTTTGATGACTTCCTGATTGTACTGATTATTGTCAATAACCCTCATAGCTTGGCAATATGCCTCTTAAATTAATTTTTTATTTCCCTGTATGCCATGCACTGAATTCTCAGAGGTTTCTGTCTCATTGGTATCATAACATTTTTCAAAAGTCTGGCTAGTTTTAGGAAAATACAAGATATATAGTTTTTTGCTGAATTACGCTTATCACACATGGAAAAATTTACCAATGCCCAACATTTTTCCTGAATGCACCTCATGTTCTTAAACTGCTCTATAGATTGCTTTTCCACTGAAGCTGCTTTTTAGGTACTAAAATAGAAAAAGAAAACAAAATCCTAGTTTTCTTTCAGCGTACGGTTTTGTAAAAATGCAGGCAGGTCAGAATCCCAGTAGAAGTAAATGTGAACTCTCTACATAAATCCCTCGTTGTCACGTGTGTGCATCATGTTCTGCTTGTGTGTGTACAGTTAGTGAAGTCCACTGTCCTACAGTTACTTGAAATGTATCTCTGGAAACTGGATATGGGAAACAAAACATCTGGTCACTCAAACCACTATTTCAAACCCTCTTCGTGAAATATATTCCCTTTTTTTTAATTGAGAGGGCATTTGTTGCTTCTCCTTAGACCCATTTGTGTTTCAGAATATTTCAGGGCTGTTGTTGCCGACATGTTCAAATGTGATTAGTGATTTTGCAAATCAGATCTTTTAGACATGTTTCTATTTAACAGAGCTATAGAGGTTATTAATCACTTTAGAAAGTCTTGCCTGGTATTTGTCTTAATGGGATGTATCATAGATCTTTCTTAAGCCCCTTACCACTGGAAGGGGAGCATCCTTAAGCCCCTTTACCATCTGTATGTGCAGACATGATGCCATTAAGGAGCTCAGCCAGCAGGTGGAGTTTAAATTGCATTTAAACAGCAGTTTTAGACTTTGATTAAGGCTTATCTGGAACTGTGCTACTGGAAATGCCTCTTATGGACACTTCTGGAAGAGCATTGGGTTGGTAAAGCTTCTGTTGCCTGTCAGACCATTTATATAAGGTGTCATGGGCAGTTTATTAACTTGCTTGCTTCACTTTGGAGTAATGTGGAGGAGTGGTAAATAATTGTTATTATGTGTACATTTTTTTAAAAAATGTAGTCTGTCATTTTTATATATACTTGAACAGACATCAAGGGAGAAGGAGCACTCAAATGAACTGAATTCCCAATTTAAACTTCTTTATTTTTTGCCTTGATGGCAAAAAATAGGATTAAGATAGGATTAGGGTAGGATTTGATGGCAGTGCTTTACTAGAAGCTTCATGAAGCACTGAAAGAGATGAAAGGGTCAAGAAATATCTGACAAAAATCATAAGACTGCACTGCTAGCAATGGGAGGTAGATGAGAGCAGGGTTTATTGCATCTGTCACTGAGCTTTGTTATGAACCTAATGCTGAACAACAGCCAAAGGGAGAGAGAGTGGAGCTGGCCAACCCTTCTGAGCAGGATATGGCAATGGCTGGTATCTGCCTGGGAATGAAGCCAGGCTGCAAGGCTTATACCTCAACCTTAGAGATGAACTGTGTGGTCTGGCACCACTTTATCTTGCACTGTGAGTTCTGGTTTGAGGTTAAAAGATAGGAATTCCTTGATAAATGCTGCTGTGATAAATTATTCTGGAGGCAGCTTCTGCTGTTATCCAGAAATCAGTATGTATAAGACTGGTAAGAAAAACAATGATGGAGTTTTCTTTGGCTAATAGAGTTGTGAGTGGTACTGGCATCCAGGAAAGTCCTTATGTCACAGTTTTCAGGGAAAAAAAAAATGGAAAAAGAAAAATAAATTGTTACATTGTGCTATGGTGATTTGAAGGGTGAAATTTTGCATCCTTTTGGCCAGGAATGGTTTGCAGAACCTCATGTAAAACCTCTATAAAATCTAGAGCCCTCCTGGACACAAATCAGGCAGGAACACACAAAGAGGAAAGGGAAAGCAAACCAGATGGGCAGATCAGGGCCTGCCAGGTTACCTTGACTTCCTCTGAGCTATGCAGGAGAAGAAAGGGAATTGGCAGCCATTGAAAGCACATGATGACACAACTCGATTGCTGCAGAGACAATGCGAATTACAGGCAAAACACTGAAGAAAATGATACAGACTGAAACCGCAGTTGTAGAGGCTACAGAAAAACTACTGCTTTCATCTAAACCAGGTCTGTCCTGAGCTACTGACACTAAACCTGTAACAAAGGACTCAAAGGAGAGGTGCAAAGCACCACAAAAGTCATGTTCAGAGCAGATGATGCAGGCTGGAAAAAGCTTCTAGAAAATGTCCAGATGTTTGGAAGCACTAAAATGTTTTTCAGATCCTTCCATCTGAAAACACATTTGTATACTAAAATCAGTCAACAGAATGCCTTAGGAGAGAAGAGGGAATAACAGGAGCTATAAAATGAACATCTAGGCACCCATAAGGGATGCAGCACGAGGGAGCAGATGGACAAACTGCAGCAGACCCAAGTAACATTAAACAAAGCCAGAGCCAGAATTTACTACCAAATACCCTCAGTTCAGTGAACACATTTCATGTGGCAAAAAGGGGAATTTTCTCCATACTAAGTGCCAAAAAAAGGAAAGTTGGCAAGTGGTGCTGGAGAAGGAGAGCCGCTGTGGCCACAGAGGCTGTCATAAATAACGCCGGGAAGCGTTCCAGGGGGCAGGTCATCCCTGCCTGGGTGGGCTCAGACAGCCAGCCCCGGTGTATTCCTGCCGTCTCGCCGACTGCAAAAATTAACAGCGTTTTGCGTGCCACCTTAGAAAACCTCAGCAATCTAAAGGCCTGGAGGACGTGCTCTCTGCCATAGCAGAAGGCTGACTCTGCTGATCTAAGGATCTGTTCCAGTCCTGGATCTCGTGTTTCAGTTTCACATCATCACCCTCTCATGGCTCACCAGGAGGCAATGCTGAATCAGCAGCTCTCTCCACAAAGACTTCTCAAAGAAAGCTACAAAAAGCAAAGAAAATATATGGCATTCCACTCTTGAAATGATACACTATAAACAGCCTTTCCAGCCTCCTGGTGCAATGCTTCATGCCTGATGTCAGCATACTTGTGTACTTTGGTGCTTACAGTCCCAACATCATTATACCTGCCAGGATGGAAGGGAAGAAAAACGTGCAAAGGATGAAGGCTGAGCTACTGGCAAGCTATAAACCTTCCTAAACTATAAGTGGAAAATTCTGCCAAGATCAGGCTATTTCTTTTTTAATTAAATAAACTCTTCTCGTATTTCTGTTGGACTCGATGGTCATAACAGTCTTGTCCAACCTAAACCATTCTATGATTCTATTTTTTTTCCTTCAGTTTCTAAACAAAATCTAGCTGCCAATGTGTGGGGTATGAGGTCACTAGGATGCACCTGAAATCAGATGGGATTCCACAAGTAATGTGCTGCTTGGATTCCCACATATTAACTGCAATATTTCCAGCACAATGATTTTTATTTCAGACATCAAAAGAACATGCATTAAAAAAAAAAAAAGAAAAAAGAGAAGAGGGAAAGAATTTGAAGTCAAGGATGGTGAATTGCTATTCAAGATAAAAGAGGTGATGGTGAGGTAACACATGATTTCACCTTCTGAGTTGCATCTGAACCTCAGTCAATCAATTCTGTAATGAACTCCAGTTTTACTTGGATTTGCTGTGTATTCTGTGTGATCTTGTCCTTTACTGCCAACACGCAGCCGCTGGGAGAAAAATTGCTGCTAGAGTATTGCAAAACTAACTCTATTGTAATGTCTTTCAGTGAGGGTCAAACAAAGTTTGGTGATTTTACATTTAACAGGGTTGAGGAATGTTTGGACACTCACCTTGAGACTGACACAGAAACTGCTAGAAGAGGCAAGTGTTGTTTTATGCATGTGCCAGAAAAATGGCAAATTGCAGTGAGGCTGGGGAGAGCAAGCCTTCACTTCATTAGTCAGTAAATTACGACAGATGGCTTTAAAATGACTTCATCAGCAGAGAGGCTTTGTTTTCTGCAGAGATCCTTGCCATCACCTCAATCCGAAGACAAAGCAGACAGTGGGGGTTTTATTATTATCACGTCTTTGCCGACTTCTAGCAGTCAGAGTGAATAAGGAGGGAGGGATGTAAGGTGAGGAAGAGGATTATAGAAGATTGTCACTTTGGTTTCTAGAAAACTCACCATTCTTTGTTAAAAGACCGTTGTTTCTGTGCTGGAGCTCCTGCTCTTGTGTCATGTAGCTTTCATGTTCAGGAGACCCATGGTAGCTGGTCACCAAGATCTGTTGGGTTTTTTAGGTTATCCTCCTTTGGGTGAAACGTTCCCCTCCTGCTGCAAAGAGCAGCATGGTTCCTGTGGCAGTGCTGTGTGCATCTCCCCTGCAGATGGCTGTGCTGGAGGATGCTGTGATACACACACTGCTCTGCTTTGCCATACTCCTTTCTTTAAATCCAGGAAATAGCTCAACAGCCACAAAAACAGAAGGCAAAGGGCACCCCCTAGTTTTGCTCTCTGACTGGGGTAATTACTGAATTAAAAGGAGGAGGTTGTGGTCAGTTTGCAGTGTGTAAGGATTGCCATTGACTGTTTCGAGGAGGGGATTATAGTGTGAGGAGCAAAGGGATAGAACTCTGCAGCTGGAACAAGCAGGTTTGAGCTGTTGAGGCTGCAAGAGAATTCATTGGAAGAGAGTTTGGTGATTTTATCGAATAAAGGCCTCTGTCAGGTATACATTCTGAAGATGTGTATTTTTTCATTAGGCAGTACTTGCAGTGTATCACATGAGGTATTTATTATTTTACTTTATATTGCTATTTGTCAGTGCTCTGGATCGTGTAAAACATGCTGAAGGAGCACATTCTGCCTGGCTCCTGGACTCCCATTATCCAGACAGTATTTGCTGGGCTAAATCTATTTCTCCAGAAGGCCTACAGGAGACATGGAACTATATTAAGCCATTTAAATGTACAACCCTAATGACTGCATTTTGGTTACCAGAGAAACTTTCAGCTATAAAAGAAGAATTAATGTAATTAAACAAAAATTCAGTGTTAAGATAATAGAGAAACTCACAAGGAATGTAGCAACATGTGAAGACAACCTCTGCACAGGGCAGTGATGTAGTGTGATTGTGTCTAGGACTTAGTCTGTACTTTCAAGAAGAAATAAATCTTGAATGTAGCTACAGAGCTGCCAGGGAAATGGAAATGAAGGAATGCTGGAACAGTTTTCACAGGGTCTAGCAATAAATAGTAAGAGGGTTAGAGAAATTATGAATAAGTCCAATATTTTACTGCAAGTTTAAGGGTGTGGAGGGGGAGAGTGGCACAGCAGAAGGTCATGTCACATGCACAGCCAGCTTGCCAGGAGGTCCCTGGTTTGATCAAGAGCTTAAAATACTTGAGACCCACTCAGCTCTTTCTCTTTTTCAATCCAGAGAGGCCTCACTGCAGGAGGTTTCGAGTTTCATCCATTTCATGGTTTGGTTGATGCCCATATATGAAATTATTAGGAAATTATTATTAGCTGACACTGTCCACATGCAGCTGGTGAGTAACAGAGGTGGGATTTTTATTTCTTGGAAGTATCAGCCTTTCCTCATGAGCCAACTCAACTCCAGCCTGTACATCTAATATTTTCATCAAAGAGATTCAGATAGCAGATGGAGCTGGTGCCTTTGACATCCCAGAGACACTTGTTGTGGTTGCAGGCAGCTGCTAGCAGGATAATGCATGTGCAGCTAAGGTTTTCAGATAGGTGTCAGGAAAATACAGGGACAAACTGCTTTGTTAAAGAAGCAGAATTAGTCCAAGTCTTCTCTTCATACACCTCTCAGGAGCGCAGGCTTTCAGAATGACAGTCTTTCTCTGATGCCTGAAAGGAAACCAAACTGTATTTTCCTGATGAGAGAGTCATCTTCTTTGTGAATCTGGGAAGACATGTTGCAGCTCCACCTTTCAGGAAACAATGGTTTCAAGACACAGCCTTTCTAATCACTGTGCCTTGACAGCCTTGCCACACATCATTGTGTTTTTCCAGTCTGGGCTCAGGAAGACTAAAGTAAACCAAAATAAGTCAGACCAGATTGCCTCTTTGTCCTCTAAAGAGACTATTAAAATACTTGAACCCAAAACATTCCAAGGTTTACATTAAAGGTTGGAAACAAGTGAAAAGCAAAGCGGAACAACATGAAGGTTCCTTCTACATGTCTCTAAATGAATGCTCACGAATCCCAGTGACTGGCCAGATGTGCTGTCTGAGAGGTGGATCTCCTCAGTTGGACTCCATGTTTTGAACTCATCAAAGTCTAAAGCTCCGGTACAAATGGCAATTAAAACAATTTGCTTTGTCATGGTTGCATTTTCAGGCTGACAGCAAAGAGAATGTAAAGTGAAGAGTAAAGAAGTTTTAAACTGTCTTTGATTAAACTGGCTTCAGAAATATAAATAAGCAATTATACTAACTGGAAATACATGGCACGAGTAAACTGGCACAGCTCCACAAAAATGATAATTCTGCACCCTTTGACACCAGGAGACAATGTGCCCATGGTATTTAACCCCAGTGACACTTGGGAGGTTTCAAGCCAGCTCTGTCAGGGAGATGTTCTGTGCTTGAGATGGTGCAGATTGTATCTATTCCCATCATATGTCCCAGGTGTGACTCCTCACGCTGCAGGTTGGTCCCAGCTCAGCCCTGCTGCTGAAGCCTCGCCGTGGTGTGAAGGCACCAGCAGTGCTCTACATGGCCTAGCAGCCATCGCTTCTGTGAGGAGAAAATTACAGCTCTGATTTTTATTATCACCTTATCACAACCTCTTTTTCTATGATTCATATTGCTTTAAGAGATTAGTTTTCTTTACCATTTAACCTCTCTCAATATTGCTGCCTGAACCAAATTTATGTCTTGGATAAAGCTATGTCCTCCTTTTATTGAATCCAGGTACTTTTCATAATGAAACTAAAGTCATGTGATCTTTGATTGTGGTACTTTAAATTCTTTATTGAAAATGTATATTATATATTTTTATGACATCAATTAAATGTCTCAAAATAGATGACAGCATAAAAAATAATTAATGTCTCTGTTTGGCTCATTATCTCTTTGGATTTGATTTGTGTTTAGAGCTGGAAATACATCTGATCCATATAGATTTAGATATTTCAGAGCACTGCCTCACGGCAAAATTTAGGACTGAAGAGAGAGGGCTCATTTCATGAGTATGGTACTGTATTTTTTTATTTGCTTGCAAGTTCCTTGGGTAAATTGCTTTCTCGTCTATACAGGATGTTATTCCACCTTCATCACCAGAGAGTATCTGAGTGCCTTCCAGCTAAGCATTATGTGATCCAGCTAACATCTGCCATGCTCATTCTCTCTTTCATCCTTACCCCAACGTGTGCATGTTTTGTTGTTGGGTTTAGATCTACGTGCTGCCATGTGTCAGTGCTACAGAAAGTCATATGTGCTTCAAACACTCTTCTAAATAACTTGCATATTGATCTTGCAAGACCCCTCTGGTTTATGGCCTGAGATTCTGAAAACTGAACTGGAGGTATGAAGCTATTATAATCTTGCAAGACAGAAATAATTATAAAATCCATCAGGATTTCATTATCTTTATGTATATTTTTATGTTATTCCAGCATCTTGGAGATCTTTAACCATGAATTAGAGCATTTGTATGAAAAGCGGTAGAGTCCATACTTTCAAATCATTTACAATCTAATTATAAGATAACAGATCTTGTCTTTTGATACATTAAACCTCTTAATATAGAAAAAAGATGCAATTGACTATTAAACCTCATAGAGAATTTCTGAATGCCAGCAGAACTACATTTCTCTTAAGTCTTGCAAGTAATTTCTGTATGAGTATTACTATGATTAATGATAATATTGTTTTTATTACTCTTCAAAATAATAACATGCTGTACAAACACAGAACTATGCCCAAAAGGTGTTTAAAAACTCTTTCTGGTGCACAGCAGGGAGTTCAGGTGCTGCTCAGACTCTGGTTCAAACCCTGCTTAGAGCTTCATGAAAGAAACCATCTGACGGGGTATTTCAGGGGAATATGGAAGCACTTGAAAGACAAGTCCAGTGTTAGAGGACGATTGACATTTATTGACTTCCTGCACCATCTAGTGGGGATTAAAATTAATTGCTCTCATTTTATGAAGACTCTAAACTGTTCAGGATGCCCATGGCTTCCTCTCCCAGGCACTGAGAGCACTGGGAGAACCAGTTCTCGTTTTCCTCTGCACAGTGGGACCAGGCTTCATTGGGATCATCAGTGCCACCCAAGACAGTGAATAGCTGTCTCATCCAGCGACCCACAGGGATCAATCCACCTGAATTAAGGCCCAGAGGACCATTGGGAAGGGCAGACCTCCAGGAGCATTACTGGTGTGTCACTGAGCAGCGGGCATAAGCAGGACCATGGGGTCAGGCAGATGTCCTGGCTATGGGAAACAGAAAGTACAATAAAGACTTAGAGAAAATATCTGCACACAGTTCTTATGGGCTTACATTGTGGTTGGGGTGTTGGGATGAATTTCAAGAGATCTGAGTGGGATTCCTCCCTGTCCCTCATGACCTGGTTGGAATTAAGCTCAGAGACTGTCCTGAGTGAATAGGACTTAGGAGGAACACTTTTCATCAAACATTAAGTTTTTAAGTTCCTCCATAAGCCACAGAGGAGGAGCCAAGATCTGATCCTACAAGTGGAAGTAAAAATCATTGCTGTAATCCTAATATAAGGCATTTCCTTGAACATAATTTGCTTAATTATCAGTGAACAGGATGACATTAGGTGATTAGACTTCTAATTTTCTGTACAGGAAACAGGAGCAGCTTTTTCTGTTGCTGGGCAACACAGATATGCTTTGAAATTTGGTTAAAGTAGTGGATAACCATCTTCAAATAGACATGATAACCTGAGAGAGGCAATCTTGATTGCTATAAACACCAGGGGGCTGGAAAATCCCACCTACATAATATGGTCTATGAATTAAAAAATTGCTCTTTAAGAAAAGCTAGAAGAAGCAGAGAGAGATCTCCTCCCCTGAGAAAGAGCTCTAATTGTTTCCATATGACTGTGTTTGTTATTCCCGGTGCAGTCCTTGTTCAGTCCTCCCATTACCCTTCCCTTCTTTGAGTCTGTTTGCTGGATGTGGTCATCCATGTATGTGTGTGTGTCATTATAGCAGGAAAGGAGTCACACTCTGCTGGGAAATTGGCACATCATAGGCTGGAAATTTGCCTCTGGAAAATGTTCTTCACTGAAGAATTTCTCCCCTTCCAGAGCAGGGCTTTTCTTGACCTTATTTCTTGAGAAATAGGGACCAAGTGGATTTGAAATTCTGCCCTCGTAGCTTGAGAAGTCTTCCTTTATCTACACTTCAACAGGGTCCTGAGGAGTTCATTGACCCACAAGGAGCTGGGCCCTACAGAGACATCTCCTCATCTTCCTCCTCTTTGAGAAAGTTCCAGCAGTCCCTATGAGATGTAATGGTGACATGGACTCTGGGAGCCTTTCCTGGCTGTGGTCAGCTTTTCAGCATGACAGGAATCAGAAAGGATAAAGAACCAAACATGGTGTCTGCTTTGTTTTCTCCTTGTGAGTGCAGGATTCCTGTTTTCCAACATGAATGTCACACTGGCAGAACATCATTCAGTCATTTCTATAACATCCTGTGCTGTTTCCTAGTTTGCTGTGGCAGAATTTCATATGCCTTGGTTGCAGGTGTGGGGTTTTTTTCCAATTCTTTTACTTTTTGGTTTGACACTGCCTATCACTGACACCTACTTCACTGCTTTGTCTGAGAGTTTGGAAAGATCTGTGTTGCCTTGCACTGATCTTGATGTGAGAGGCAATTGGTGTGTAAAGTCTGTTAGTGAGCCACTAAAAATACACATTCCAGCTGCCACACTGTTGCTCTTCAAACACAAACGAAATGACAGTTTCAAAATAGTGTTTCCTTTAAGAACACGCATTGCAACGTGTCAGAGCAAATTTCTTCCTTAAAGATGCTACTGCATTCGCACTGATCACCACAGCATCTTTCAGCTCTAAATAATTTTAAAGCCGATGGAGAAAGTCTTATTTCTCACCTCCCCCAGAAGGCAAAGGGCCTCCCGCCACAGAAGTGTGATGTGACATTTCCCGGTGGCTGGGATGGTGGGGCTGCAGAAGATGTTGTTGAAACTCCTGTCTCATGGGTCCCGTCAGTAAAACCTAACAGCACCTTCACTGTGGAGGTCTCACTCCTGTGGTATTGGCAGCTGTCTGTTAACACAACCCCTGCCCGGTGAGCACAGCAAGCTCCCTGGTCTTAATCGTCTTCAAGAGTGTCAGAAGCCGCCTAGCGAAGCATCTTCCTCGGATAAAGAATCCAGTTTTCATAGACATTTGTGAGTATTCATATTTAGATTCACTGAGGAGAAAAAAGGAATGTCAGCAATTTTGTATGGATCTTATATTGAATTCACTTTTTTTCCTTTTCAGCTTTTTTTGCAATAAATTTTGCCAAAAACATACTTTAATTGTGTGCGTTACTTTGACAGATCTGGCAGAATTGCAAACAGAAATGACTGCAGGTGCCATGCTGAGCATGTAAAAATGTAAACTCCATGAATATCCCTCTTAAAAATCTGGTTTTAAGGACTTGGTTTACTTTTATTTATTTTATTAATTAATCCAGGTGATGAGAGACTCAAAGTGCTGGTTTGAAATGCCCCCTCTTGTCTTTCTCCAGTCAGCTCTGCCCACGTGCCTCAGCCCTGATCACTTTTTCTAATTCATACCTGACCTTTGAGGAATCATAGAATCACAAAAGGGTTTGGGTTGGAAGGGACCGTAAAGATCATCTCTTTCCAACGCCTCTGCCATGGACAAGGACACCTTTCACTAAACCAGGGGCTCAGAGCCCCTGGCCTTGAACACTTCCAGGGATGGAGCAGCCACAGCTTCTCTGTGTGTTTGTGCCAAACTCTCAGATATTTTTGCTGCTAAGACTGTTGACTACAAGGAGACGTGAGCTTTGTCATCTAGTCATGATGACACTAAGCACCATAACCACTTTCTAACCCAAAAATTAATAAAAATTAAAGATCCCAAACCTGCCTTGCTGATATTGCATGCTTGAACTTGGGAGTTTGTTGGTTTTTGAACTCTTGGTTTTGTTGTCCATTGCTTTCCACAGTAAGATTTTCTGTGTATCTTAATGTATCTGTCCAGCAAATACCTACAGACATTGCTTTCTTTGCTTGTGATTTTGCTTCTGATCACAATCACAGGAAAAAAACGCTGTTCTGGAACATAGATGGGTGTTAATAACTAATGGGACCCCAACAAATCACCTGAAATACAAAGGTGGGTCAGATGAATGGTTTGTATATAAGTAACTCCTGGTGAACCATCAGGTGGGAATTAAAATTTAATTTAGAATGTACTATCACTGCTGCAGTGGTGGTGGTGGTGATTTACTTGATTGACTGCTGGTTTCTTTCACCTTTGCAAGCCTTAGGTTTTTACTATCTGAGGAAATTAAGGCTGAATTGCAGCAGGAAATTCCTTGTACCCAGGTGTTTCTGGTTATCCGATGAATAACTCGGCTGGTGGGGAGGCAAGGATTAGGATGGGATGGTTTGGAATCTAAATGATTCTCATTGCTTAGTACCACACATTGACATTCTGTCAGCTGCTGTATTTGTTCTCAGCGAAAGACGGGGAAATCCTACTGAGCTGGGCAGTGGGTCCAGCAAGCAGCAATAATTTCATCGTTCTGTTTCAATACTAAGGGTGGAAAACTGATTTGCTTAGGTTGTCCTGATTTAATGCACTGCATTTAAAAATTGCTATTGCATTCTGTTGGGTTGTGATTTGAGTTGCCTTAATAATGCAGTGGCCTACTCTACTGCTCCCGTTCTCTAGCTTGTTATTTTTTGTGTTATTTTCCTTCCAGATGAAAGCAGGAAGGGCCCAACCTCTGTTCCACTGACTTGCTGGGAGATGAATCAGGCTGGAAGGGCTCCCAAGTGGCTGAGCTGCTCTTTTGTGAACGAACACAATCAAAACCAGTGTTGAGGGACTGATGACCCTGTGCTGAACTGTGATGATGGTGATTGGCTTCATAATTCAACTATGTGAACAGAGAAAAACATACACCTGGATGAAAGTAGTGTTTTCTGACCTTAAAATCCGTGATGCAATGGACATACCGTGCAGTGGCAGGTCAGTTTGGTTGGCATGGAAAGCACACACTGACTTCCCTTCCTTGCCCAGCTTTGGGAATGCACTTCTCCAGTGCCATGGTGATGTGATGGAGCTGTTCCATTTGCTGGTCCTGTGGCAGCTGTGACCTCTGTGCTCTGCATGGCCCATTCCTGGGGTGTGCAAAGGTTACCCAAACACAAAATTTGCCGTCTGCCCTGGGCTCAGAAGTCTCTGAGCTATGAGACCTTAGTCAAGAGATCCCTCAGCAAGAATGGCATCATCAGAAATAAATCTAGAGCCTCGATACACTTCTCAAAATGTAATTAGGCTCCATTCCCACTTCAACTACTCGTGAGAAACAGAGGTATAAAAGAGACAGAAATGTCCTTTCCTTTGCCCAGAGCTGAGGAACCCGTATTTCATGTACTGCAGGGAAGCCAGGGTCTGACTCTGGGAGGCTGCTGTGATGTGCAAGCTGGCAGCTGGGCTTGGAAAAGAAATAGTGAGGGAGCAAGAGAACTATTTCCCCAAGCCTCCAAAGCTCTAATTCCTGCAGACCCCTGGGCTCGGTTGTGTTGTCAAAGCTAAGTGGATGGGAACAGGTCCATTTCCCTTAAGCAGTCATTAAGGAAAATGACTTCAGATTATTCAGGGTTTCAGGTACTGCAGCAGCCTAATGGAGTTACATCTTCCTGGACTGTACCAGCAGATGCAACCCGAATTTTGTAAAACACCAAAAGTATCAGCTCTCCTCTAAACTGCAAATGGAATAGCCCCAGAATAGAGTAAATCTGTGCAAACTGTCTTTGGTGCCAAATGGAAATGTAATTTGCAGGCATGGCTCAGCAGAGAAAGTCCTTTCCTACAGCAGAAGAAATTCAAGCAGCCACATGGAAATACTTTAATTTCAGCATTAACCATCAGAGGAGATGGCTGTTGCAGATCATGGAAGCCAGGTAATTTTGTTCTGTACTTTGAATATGTGCAGCGCCAAGAAATATTAGGAGATGTGGAATGTTTAATGCAGCCCTGCACCATCAGTGCTGCAGAGTCAGGAGGGGAACCAGAGCAAAGCTCTTACTGAGCTGATTGATATCTTCATGGAGACACAGCACAATATTCCAGCTGGGAGCTGGCTTTGAAAAGCCTGAGCTCTGCTGCTTGACTCTTAGTCATGAGATATAAAATGAGCCTGGATGTTGCCACCTTGTCCATGGTGTGATTCTGGCAGTCAGCAACCTGTGTCTGCCAGGGGCTGAGGCACAGAGCTGATGCCCCTTCCAGTCTTCAGCCCTCCCTCTCTCTCTCCAACTTCCCTACCTCCAAACCTGCGAATTCAAATAGCTCCAGGGTAGGTGGATTTTTCCACCCTGTTCCAGGTCTAATTTCTCTTTCAAACTAGTACCGTATATCTTTCCCCACCTCCCACTTGTCACTTTATGGCTTGCTGGATCTGTTTCCTTTAATGCTTGAAAATATACAGTTAAAATCACTTTAAAATTTACTAATATGCCTTTTTATTTGAAAGGCTTATTTCCCTGAAAGGCTTTTCCAGTCTTATATGAGGGCATGCTCTCTAATATTAAACATTTTTTTGTTAAAAATGGGTGCACATATGTTTGATATTTAACTCGAAACAAATGGTGAGAGTGGAGAACATAAGCAAAATTACGCTTTAGATAGCTATAAAAGGTCATTTTTGCTTTAAACTACAAAGGATGAATAGGGGCATATGACACACATAATAAAGGCAGAGGTAGGTTTAAAATGCCCTCAGGCTACTCTGAGGTCATCTGCTAGCTTAGAAGAAAAGACACATTTTGCCCCTCTTTTTTTTGCCACCCAAAATTGTGGAGAAGCAAGCCGGGATCTGTGTACAATGAAGGTCACTCAATCTCTGTCTTAAAACTCATCACATTTTTCTCTATCATTTTCCTAAGGGATACTGAACTCTCAAGGCTAATAATTAAATAATTGGCTTCAAACTAGCCTCCCTCTCTTCCTGGCTGAAAATTGGAGAAGGGTTTAGCTTGTCATATTGAAGAAACCATTGCTTGTGCTCTGCCATATGATGAGAAATTTCTCACTATCAAATATCTGGATGATAGGCAGAAAATATGGGTGTTCCTCTCTGGTGTGGACAGAAGAGTTTCTGCCAGAGATGCTGAAAAGAAGCAAAACTTGCTCTCTCTGCAGTAGTGCCAGTGCTGCAGTGCTGGGCTGAGTAACTGGGTTTGCTTTGGGTTGTGGATTTAGCCTGTGCTGGGCTTTTTGGTCAGGGCTTGGTTTGAAAACTGCCAAGCACTCCCCGTGAATTTTGAAGGGGAAATGAAGCGGGAAATGGGCCATTTCTCATTTAGAGCTGGCACGGGACCAAACCAATGGGAGCAGATGAGATTTCCAATAAAACCTTCCTGAAAGGCAAAGGAGTGTAGAGACAAGACGCTGGTTGTAATCTGGCTCCAGCCATCTGCTCCAGAAGCGCTGGGAGTGCAGGGCAGGGCATGACTAGCACCTTGTCGATAGAAGTGAGATGGAAACTTCAGCTCAAATTTGGTCATCAGGTGGCTTATGTGTATGCCAGAACATCTTTTCTGCTAATAGACAGATTAAGGAAGAAATATGGAACAAGAAGGTCAAAACCTTACATGTAGCTCCATCCCTCTAAGGCTTATTTGAAGACTTGTACTTGTTTCTGTACTGAAGGGGCAAAATTAGAATCCTACTTTTTCTTTGTAAAGTAATGCAACTTTTCAGTTGATTTTCTCCTTCTTCCCCCCAAAATACAAATAGGTCCTTTATCCTGGTGGGAGTTGTTTAAACTCGATTAAATCCTATCGGCAAATCATGGGATATTTCTAAATTTTAGACATGAGATATGTATACTCATTTAAAGTATTTGGAGCAGAAACTCAGTGCATTTTCTGATTATTCCTGAGCTTTGTACTCCAATCTGTAATCACTAGAAAGCAAATTGCCCATAGCTCCATCCCACAATATATAGGTTATTAATGGGAACCAGGTATCCTCCTTCAAAGGAACAGGACCATCAAGAATCATAACTGTTTCTCATGTTCTAGAAAACATTTCACAGGTTTAGTTATTCCTCAAAGGGGAAAAAAAAAAATCTGGACAATAAATTCAGGAGCTAGCTCAGTTACGGAGAGGTACAAACACATCCTCTGGCTGAAATTCCTCTTATTAAAGCCTGATAGGCTGTGCTTTATCATACCAGGCACACAAATTTCCAGCTGCCAACATGAGGGCACGCTGGCAAACAGCCGACCCAGCTGCTGTGGTGACAGTGCCATTGTAAACCTTTATTTTTTATGCTCAGCGTGTATTGAGAGTGATCCCTTTGTTCCATATGGCTTCCATATAGTGACACTGCATCCTGTGTAGGAGAGGTCAAGGAGTGGATTATCAGCAAGTGTTTCAAGTCAAGAATGAAGGGAGCTGGCAGGGCAAATCCACACAAAGCCTGTTCTGTGCTTCCCATCGGTGCGGTGACCTCTGGGTGTCGGTGTCTGTGTGTTCCCCCCTTCTCCCTCCATGTGCTGAGCACAGCACTGGCCAGCGTGTTAGCACAGCATTTCCCTGGAAGGTTTTTAGAGGCAGAAAGAGAACAAAAGCAACCCTGAAAGGCTGTCTGAAATGTTTAGTTGTAAGCAGGGAGGCCAGGAGCAGGGAGGGAGCAGTGCAGGGAAGGATGTGCTCCCATCCCCATCTCCATCCCCACCCCATCCTACTGTCCCACTGCCCGGCACCTTCGGAGCCAGCCACTGCGGTTGGGTGTCACATTTGCTCACTGGCAGTCAACTGGCAGTTAGCCAGGACTGAGGATAAATGATGGAAAGTAGCTCACTGCCCTTGGGTGGATCCCATCTGGCCCCACAGACCTGTGTGTGTCTAAGTGGTGTAGCAGGTCACTGCCCATTTCCTACATTGGTAGGTATGCAAAATCCATAACTTCATTTTAATAACGCCTGACCTGCGAGACCTGAGCGATTGTAAACCTCACAGAATTATTACTGGCCAAGTAAAAATTATATTCCATTTGAACATTCCTCATATAATATCCCCAGTGCAGTCAGCACTGAAAGAATAACAGTGTTGCCACGGCTGTTTCTCTGGTACCTAATGAGTTAGCTTTGGCTGGGGATCAGGAGCTTTTGGCGGCTGTAGTTTACATGGACCACTCAAAGGCTTTAGATATTCTGGACTGTACCTTGTTGTTTAATGACATAAAATTAAATTGGGGCTGAGGGGAGGGTAGTCAGCTGGTCACAGTGACGTTGGAGAAAGTGCATGCAAACCCTATGCTCAGCCCCCCTCAGCAGGAGCAATGCCAGGGGGACACTGGGCTGGAACAGGATTGGGAACAGAGGACAACAGCCAAGGGGCAAGGACTGAGCCTCTGGCGTGGCCCAGGGTGCTGGATACTTCAGCGATGCTTGTGGGGAAATGCTCATTGACACCCTCCTAATTCACCCTCACATCATCAATTCACCATCACATCACAGGGAAAATAATTTCTCCTTCAGTCTGAAAGTCCTCTGAAGTTTGTAAAAAAGGATTTACAAAGACAGATCACCTCTTGGATGGGGATGTTGCATCCCTCCCGCTTAAGCAGTGTGCCCAGGAGTGGAGACTGGTAACCCCTCTCAAAGGAGTGATTTCAGACTGGGAATAGTCTGGGAGTGATCCAGGTAGTCGGGAATATATAATCACTGCCATGAAAAGAGAGGCTAAACAGAAACACAGGGATGGGTAAAACTCTGTTGGGCACATTGAGTAAGGAATGATTAGTGCTTTCTGTTGTCAGACAAAAGGAGGGAGTGCTCGGGGGAATGACAGGGCAAACACTCCTGAACAAATAAAAGGGCAGTGAAGTCCTGGAAGCAGTCCTGCAGCTTGGTTGGTTGGGAAACAGGGTGCCCTGATCTGGAACCTCAGCTTTGGGAGTCTCTATGTGCCAGCATGGAAGAACCAAGGGAATATCACACTTTATTCATCCTCTTCTTCATTCCTTTTTTCACAAGCCTGAGCACCAACCACTGTCAGCTGGTTCATCTTTATGTGACACGTTACAGGCATTCTTGCATACCTCTGATTTTATTTCTATTTTGCTCTTATTTCTTTGTTTATCCATAAAAACAGATTATCATTTTCTGTTATTTAATGTGTCAGAAGGAACAGATGCCAGCAGTGAAAACAAATCCAAAAGTTCTTCCCTTATGCTCTATTTACACTGGATCATCTTCTGTCTGATTTGATTTCAGCATCAATATTTTTCCTTTTTTACCCTTGTGCCATGCAAAAAAATGGAGATAGTAAAAGGGATGGCATGATTATGTTCCTATAAATAATGTTGTGTTGACTCTGCTGCATAGTGCAAATAATTTATTTGAGTTAAAAAGAAATATTACTGAGCATTTCTGCCTGGCAAGTCTGAAGCTCATTTAGAATAATAAAACCCACTTTTCAGCTGAATACCCTGGAGTGTTTAATATTTCAGTTTTAATAGTGTGGCAAATAGAAACTGTGGATATTTGGTGCCCAGGTGAATAGAAAATCCTGGTGGTGGACTGTGCCTTTCCAAGAGCCTGAGTGCCCAGGTGACTTACACAGCAACCAGCTTGGCAACAGAATTAAGAGCAAAGGAAAAATGTCTTCCTGCCATTCCTATATCTTCTTTGTTATATTTTTTTTTAAGGAATTATGGAAAAATGCTTCAGAGGTGGCATTTCACTCTGTTGCTAAAATATATCCAGTTCTACCCCAACAGCGTTGGCTCCTTTCCTGTGCACAGTGTCATGCTGAGCTGCCCAAGGTCTGCCCCTGCCAGAACACACAGAACCAGCTCATCCCGTTAAATTAAAAGGAAAGTTTCGGAACCTTACACTGCATGGGGGATTAGTGCCTTACCACCATGCAAATGTATAAAAGCAAACACTTAGGAGACATCAGGCCTGCACAAAGTATTTGATTTGCCTAATTTAGGCAAAGACCTCAGAGATTTGATTTAGACTTCCTGGGTGAGACTCTTCATGGATTTTTTGTTGGGAGATTCATGGCACTGGAAGCTGGAAGCACATTAGATGAGGTACGACTCGTCTATCACTGGCCAATAAATGTTGCCCAGCTCATTTCTGCTTGCAGCCTCATAACTTCTGCTCTGGCAAAGCACATCTTCCAGGAAGACATCCTGCCTTCGTCTGAAGACCTCAAGAGATAGAAAATCCAATTCTGCTTTTATAATGTGTTAATCACCTCCATCACTCAGCCCGCGTGCCGGAGTTCCGGTTCCATTTAGCTGACATGCAAACAGCCATTAGGGCTGGTTAGAGCACTGCAACTGCTGGGATTTTGCTCTGGACTCCTTTGGACTAGACTCACATTTTCATGAGAGCATTGCCAGTATTTTTGCATCTATCATTAGCGACTCTTCTCTGTGTGACCCTAAAATGTTTTAAATCTTCCTAAGAATGATGAAGATCTCCTGTTTTATCTTTAGTTCAGATATGCACTTTTTTTCTTAGTCATGGTGTAACCAAATCATTAAAATTTCCAAATTTTTCTGCATCCTGCCAGCATAGTAAAACCTGCAAGATCTGGAGCATTCCTTTCTTATTATTTATGGCTGTTTATTATTTAACCTAAAAATGCTGTCAGGATTCTGGTAATACTCTTACTTGTTGATTCCAAAAGAACTTGATGCTTGCTTGCTATCTAAACCTGTGATTGTAAAATATAAGAATAAAATGGGAGCAATTTATTTTCCAGATCAAATTTTCTCTCAGCAGGATTAAAACTGCCACAGCAGTAAAGAGTTTACAAACTCACTAAAGAACTGTAATAACTTCCCTTCTCACTGCCGGGTCAAGGAAAGGTAATACATGTTTCCAATCAGCTTTGAATTGAACTCAAATTGTAGGGTTTATTTCACTTTAATCCATATGTGAGTTCACGTTAAAGGTAAGAGAAATCACAGGGCTGCAAACATGGAGTAGAGTTAATTAAATTCTGCAGCTCCTTTTGGAAGAAGCCCTGTCTCTGCTTATGTGTGAAGGCTTCCAGGGTGCTCCTGAGGGCAAAACCAACGGGGAAGTGGCTCTGAGGGTGCAGCATGGACAACAGCACACGAACTTACAGGGACCAAGGACATTGAGAAAGACCTTGCAACACTTGGGAAATATTTCTTTTGCTGAGCTATACCCCTCCCCCCCAAACCCCCCTCACCGCCAACCCAATGCTTTCTCCTTTCCCCTTTTCCTCCCTGCCCCAGAAAAAAAAAGAAGCTATAGTTCCTCAGGCACCAGGGGACTCCACAGAAACCTGGCATGTTCTCAGCTCAGACCCAAATGAGATCTTTCTTCCAGGCAGTCACGACTGCAAAGGCTGCTTTTAGAAATGATAAATGTTTATTAGTCTTCCTTCCCTGTTTCCCACTTACTGTGGGAATTGGTCTTCTTTTTTTTTTTTGGATTTCTGGTTTTCTCTCCGATCTTGTTTTAAGTGTGTTCTGGAAAAGAGCTTCTGCTAAGTGGGAGAGACTATTCATGTGCTTACAGTTAAATCTTCATTTCACTGCCTTGCAGAACTGGGACCTGAGCTCTGGCCTCTTTGCAGGATCAGGTGCACTAAGCCCTTGCTTATCCTTTTGGCAGGTCTCATTCAGAGACACTGTGCAAACCTCAGCCCCTGGCTGCATGCACCCGGGAGGAGATTCATCTTCAAGCCATAAATGCTTATTTAATGTTCCTTTTGTTTCTTTTTTCCACGTCTGAGATGAACTCTTGGAGTATCTCCAATATTGACAGCAGTGTATGGTGCAAGTCAAAATGGAACAGGTTGCCCGGGGAGGTGACAGATGCCACATACCTGGGAACATCCAAGGTCGGGTTGGATGGGGCTCTGAGCAACCTGATGTAGTTGAAGGCTCATTGCAGGAGGCTTGAACTAGATGACCCTTAAAGGTCTCTTCCAACCCAAACTGTTCTATGATTCTATGACAGTCGTGGCTTACTCAAGACCTTCACATCACCGGGGACGTGTCAGATGTGGGATCTGGGAATGAGAGGTGGCTGGTTACTGCACGGAAGGCAACACACTTTTGATTCTGCACGTGGGCATGAAGCTGTGTCCTTAACAGTGTGCCAGGCTGGTCAGCAAGGCGCAAACCTCTGGAAAATGTGTTTTGTATGTATTTTGTTGAGCAGTGAGTTTCAGTCACTGTGAATGGTTTGGAAGCTGAGTGTTCACCAAAGCACCCAACAGAAAGAGCTCTCTCAGTGCTCTGAATTCTGCTCGTTGATGCTTCTGTCCCTGCACTCAGAAAAATAAAATTTACTTTCCATGAGAAGCTGGCAGTGAAAGGGTTTTCTATCTAAAAATGAATTGTGTTCCAGAATGCATTACATGACATGTGTGAGATTCTGAAAAAGGAAGTCTTCCTCAAGCACTAAAATGTGACATTTTAAAAACATGAATTTTAAAATATTGCACCATGCATTCATTTTGCCTCTTACAAGAAAATAAAAGTCTCCCTTAAACAAATTTATTATTCTTAAACTTCCCCCAGACTATCAGTGAGAATGTGAGTCACTTAAGCATCAAATGTCAGATTCAGTGTCTCCTGAAGGTTTTCTTGGTGGCTTTAACAGGCCTTGGATCAGGCTGTGCAAGATCGTCTACTGGAATGCCAATGGCAACTGGACCTCTTTGGTAGGCTTGGAACTTCACCTCGTGCAAAAACTCATCCTCTTGGCAAGGGAGTGCTTCAGACTTTGCTGAGAAGAGCTGGGTTCATGCCAAGAAGTTCTCCAGTTTGTCATAACCATTTTAATAGCAAAGTCTCATTTTCCTGTATTCCTCTGCTCAGATCCTTGCAAGAGTACTTGAAAGTTTTTTGTCCTCAAGGCCACAGATATATGAAGAGGCTGTTTTCATAGACGTGCCCATCAGCCTTTCCCATTTCTTGTCCTAGCTACTTAATTTTCCCTCTATAGAGAAATGTCCTTGGCTACTCCGAGGTTCTATTCCCTGAAGTTTCCTTGTTTGCCAACTCAGATGCTCAAGTGCTCAGTTCTTGGTGCTTGAAGGTGGTTTCAAAGCAATTCACTGCAATTCTTTGTCTTATGTAAACACTTCAAAATTACTTCAGCAAACTGAAATACTTGTACATCAGCAAAACAGCTTTTGATGATGATCCTGCAAAGATCTTGTGTTCTCTGCATCCAAGTGCTTTTGACTCAAATGGTCTTATATAACAAACTTTTCTGTCTTAATAACTTCCCAACTGCAAATTCAAGTTTTCTTGTGGATAAATTTGGAGATATGAGGATAGTCCTCTTTTCTCTCTGAACACTCAAGTGTTTTAAAACAATTCTTTTCTTATAAACTCTCATCTCAGACCTGGTGAGTTTTTTATGTTGCTTTGGTCTGTAGAATTGTCCACTCATAGAAACAAAGCTAATTCAGATCTTTCTAGTCTAGCTTTTATTCTCACATATCATTTTTGTTTTTTAAGTCAGTCACCTTTCTTTAGCTGCATTGATCTATTAGCCCAGGTTTGAGGCAAAGCAATTCTAGGTTTAAAGCAAGACTCTTTTGAGAAAATATCCGTAACTGTATCCATCCTACTTGGAGTCCAGGAAGGTGCAGTTCACCACCTCATTGCAATCCCAGTCTCTCCTCTTTGTGCTGGTGACTCTCCTTGGTCACATTTCTGAGGTCAAATACCAGGAAAAGGTTAATATCAAAAGAGTCAAGGCTAGAAGGCTGACTCCATATCATTCAGCCTGAATCTGCATGTGCTCTTGCAATGAACAGATCATTAACTTTTGCAATGCAGCTGCTGAGAGATGTCTTGAAATACTTCAGCTCTCCAGTCAGGGTGATAGCAGCTCATTAAAGCACAGTATCTGAGCCCTCTGTTCAAAGAGGGTTTGGAGATCACTGCTGTTTCTCCCTTCTGTTACCACAGAACCAGGAAGGAAATAGAGCTCGGCTGATACTTCATGTCCTTGTGCAGAATGTGGTGAGCTCAGAGTTGAGGCACTTGCACAGACACCCCTGCCTGTCCTGTACAAAGCAATCAAGAGTTCATTACCCAGCACAGGAACCTCAGCCCATTGGAAATGGGCGAGTTTCTTTCTGGGAGCTGTATTAGGAGGATAAATCTGTAAGAGCTATTTGATATTCTGTAACAAACAGATTTACATTTAAACTAGCAAAATCCATCCTTATTTTCCCTTCTGCACCACCATTTCTGCACCCAAGGCACTGCTCCTGAACAAGTCACATCAGTGTCCCCATCCAGGAAAGCCACATGAAGAGCTGATGAAAGTCCACTTTATGAGGTGTTTATAAGTTTTGTCATTACTCCGAGCTGAATATGTTCATATTTGTGACATATGTTTAATCCAAGAATATTTATAGATGAGAGTGAAGTGCCGATGTCTGCAGTGCTTGCTCCTGAGCTGCTCCACTGCTCCCATCAGTGGTCCCACACCTGTGCATGCAGTGGCTTTTCCCTGTTGCTGGGCATGAACAACGGGCAGCTAGTGGCTTTAGAGATTTGTCTAATGATCATGATGAGTTCCTGGAGGCAAAACCTACGAGGAAAATCCAGCTATTCCATGAAGTAATATGTCAGGGCTGTGTATGTGTCCAGTGAGTCAAATAAAGACAGTGAATATGTTTCCCTGGGGCATCTGCAGGAGAGAAATTCAGCCTTTTGTTCCTTCTCTGGAGGACGTGAATTATCTGGGATGTGGCAGCTACATCTCGAACACAGCTCCCAGTTACCAGTGCTCAGGGATGTGAGTGTGGTCCTTTGTCTCCAAGGTGTCCATGCTGCCATTCCTGGGGGATGAGCAGCTCGGGCAGCAGGGAACCCCTCACAACGTGCAGTTGCCCCCTCCTTAAGCTGAATTTCATGCAGAGCTCTGGGATCAGCACAGCTGCCAACACGTTTCTGGGTGAAATTCCAGACCTGGAGCAGAGCTTGCAAAGCCTTAACCATTTTGTGACCAGGGTAATAAAGAGAGGGAAGGGAGGAGGCAGCTTCTCCTCCCTCCAGGGACCTGCAGCAGCAGAGGGCATTGGAGGGGCTTCAGCAAAATCCGTGGGGGCTGGGGGAGTAGGTGGCAGGCATCGCCCTCACAGCCCTGCTTTCTGAAACGTGCTTCCTCTCCTTTGGTCCATCAGGTTTATAAAACTTGCAGGCAAGCTGCAAGGACCATCTGTTTTCCAGGGACTTGAGGGATGAGTGGAGCAGGGAGGAGGAGGTGGCTTAAGGGGTAATTGAAGGTCTTGCAAATGCGTCTGGTTTTCTTTGAGGGAAGAGTGGTTTTGGGCAGGCTCTTTGTCTACACCTACAGATTATAAGTGATGTGATATATTTTAATGCATTGTGGCGTGGTCGGATGACATGGTGAGACCTGACAAGGCTCATTTCACAGACCACGCAAAGATGTGCTGCTGCTGCTGCTGCTGCTGCAACACAGGTCCATCAGAAAGAAGGAGGGAGAGAACAGCACACGGCTTGGCCGGGCACCAGGGAACTTGCATTGAGTTGGACTTCTGCCTTAAGCAGGATTTCTTCTGACTTAGATTTCCTCCCTTCCCTGCTCCCAGGCTGACATGGTTGGAAGAAAGTAGAGCAAAAGCAGTCTAAAAGCAGAAAAGGTGACCCAGTGCTGAATTGAAGGGGCTGTAACGGACAGAGAGAACCTAAGACACAAAGAAATTATGACTTCAGAGGCTTAATTTTTTTCTATCCAGTGTGTTGCCTCCAAAGATGACAGGGGAACAAAGTCTCTGTTTGATGAGACTATTGCCTTACAGAAGGTTGAAAACATATATTGTTTTAATTTTCATTGCATTTTGTCTGAAATGACTTGAAATAGGTTTCTGTAACCAGCCAAGTTCATTCTTAACTATCACTGCTACGCATTCAGCAAGAATTTATAGGCAGTGTTAGAAGCATTCACATCCTCACCTATTGCTTGTGCCAAAAGCCTCTGTCCTGGAAAAGGAATTGCACTTCCTAATGCTCACCCACAGCACTGCAAATCAGGAGCTGGGATGAGCACACATGCATCCTCTCCTGCACTGGCCATAATGGTCTGGCAATGTTTATTTTTATGAAAAAGAGCTACTTCTCTTATCTTGATCCCTCAGTCATCTGGGAATAGATCTGCTTTGGCCCCTAGGTGGAAGGCTCTGCAGAGTCGAGCAGATGCTGTGGGATGTTTCCAGAGTGAGCAGCGTTCCTAGGCAGAAGCAGCAATCCCAAACCATGCACCCAGTTGTACAGACAGATACATCCCTGCCACAAACAGGCTCTGGTCACGTCAGAGGGCTCCCTGCAGACACCCTGCATCCCACACGTGGTGCTGAGGGTTGGGAAGCAGCTGGGGACCTGCTCTTGGTGGCCCTTGCAGCCCTCCTGGCATCCTGCAGGAGCATGGGGAGAAGCTCTCAGCAGGGCCCAGAGTCTCCTCTGCAGCCCAACCTTGTGCTTGTGCTGCCTGTTCTTCATTTCCTGCAGTACCTCCCATGTCTGGGACATGAAATGTAGCTGACCAGCTGGTTGAAGAATGTCACAGCTAATGGAGCAAACTGTGGGTCAGCTGACAAGAGGAGGAGATCCAGCCTGCAATGGGAACGTCAAAGATGTGGTTCTCATAGTTTTTATTCAATTGCACTGGGCAGAGAGAGGGCAATTCTGCTCTCAGGGAAACTGGATCAGCTCCGCTGAAGTCTGCTCATTCAAGATTTACCTTGTTGAATTTGAGAGCCAGAACTGGCCTGAAATATCTGTAAAAATTTATTAAAGCTTTGGGACAGACTGTGCTTTTCTTGAATATGGCCAGGGGGAGAGAGCAGAAATATCCCTCCCTTAAGAAACTTAAGCATAGTATTGGGAAACAAAAAAAGGCAAGAAAGTGGTGGAGATGACAGATAATTCCTCTCATGCTGCCTGGCCTTTTGACTGGTCTTCGGTTATACGAATCTTCTGACACTAAAATCACAGCAGCTCTGCATTGCTTGTGGAAACACCCTGGGGACAATACCGGCTTCCTCCAAACCAGTCAGCTAAATAACTGTGTTCTCTGTGTTATGTCTGGAGGCTCCTGCATGGGGAGGTGTGGGTGTCAGCCTGAGGCACCCACAGGTGCTGCACTGGGGTGCACTTGGCTCTGCAGATGCTTCAGGCAGCAGGATCTCCATTTCTGTGTGGCGAGTTTTGAAACCCCTGACGATAAGCTGAGCTGGAAGACTGCAAGATAACATTATCTATCTGCACAGGAAAGCCACAGAGGGGCCTGCACACTCTGCTTGGTGCTGGACCATACTGTCTGATTAAAAATAGGGACTGAGTTAGTTTTGCTAAGAGATTTAACATCTTCTGTACACCACTGATTTACTTCCTGAGGAGTAAGTAACATAACACATGCTACTCTCCTATTTCATGGTAATCCTCACCCTTTGTTGTCAGAATACAAGCCAAAGGTGCATATTTTTCAAGGAATTGTTTGAATTACTTTCCTCATCCTGATTACTTTCCTTCACTTTTTCCCTCATCAACCATCCTTTAGGTATTAACCTTGTACTTATGCTCACATTAACCAGGGTCAGCATCAGAAAATGCTCTTGCTCTTGCTTTTGCTCAGCCACCTGGAGAAACAGAGAAGGGAGACAGTACCAGACATACACTAATTTCTAACATGTGTTTCCTGCCAGAACTGGCCTCCGCAGCTCAACCACATAAGTCACCCCGGGAATAATTCCTGTTTGAATACTGTGGATGTGCATGGGCCTGAGAAAGCTCTGCCATGGAGTGAGTGTCCTGCTGAACATCAGCAGGCTGAGGGCATGAAGGAGGCAGACTTGGGAAAGATATCACAGTAATTGGTGATGCACAAAAGATTCAGTTCGGCTCCATCTGAGCTACTTATAGAAGTTGGTTGAATAATAAAAGGAAACAGGTGTAAATGGGGATTCATATTTATATCTGTGATAACCTCCCCCATCTGTTTGAATATTAAAAGTGAAGCCTGGTAGGCCGGGCCTTCTGCTGTCCACACTATTTCCAAAACATCCAGCAGTGTCAGAAATTGTTTGGGTTGCTTTCGTGTTTTTTCTGGACACATGAGGTTGGGCTCATGGACTTTTGGCTCATGCTGTGCCCCAGAGCGGGCTGGAGCTGTGGTGTGTCTCTGGCTTGGAGCCGAAATGACTTTTGATGCCAACGGCCTCGTTCAGCTCAAGTGGTGAAGGCATCTGACCCTCAGAAGCTGCACACGGTGCCTGGGGGTTTGGTGACCTGGAAAAGAGGCTTTTACGGAATGACATAATTCTGTGACTACTTATTTAACTTTTGTCTGCAAGTGGATAAATTATATCTCATCTAAGAAAGCCACTTATGTCTTACCCCTTCTCTGCACGTCTGTAATTTTCATTGCTATATGGAATGGGATTTTTCCGAAGCATTTTGCTTTGGCCCGTCTTTTTCCCTCACTGGAGCAGATGGGAGTTTTGCTGTTGATTTCAGTGTGAACAGAGTTTGGGTTTGGAAAACTCAGCAGTCTCCTGTGGCAATTGGGTCATGGCATGTGGTGGGAAGTATTTTGTGCCTGCCTAGGGAGGGAGGTGTTTAAGGATGAGCCCTGTTCAAACTCATGTCGAGTCCCAGTGACTTCAGAGCTGAACCTGGCCAGGAACACTGCTCACAGCTGAGACCATATTCCTCATAATTTTGGAAAGAATAAGGTGTGGAAACTTTCTGCCACCCCAATCAGCTCCTGATTTCTCATGGAAGTCAGTTTCCTAATGCTCGTGTCCCTCCCTGTGCCTGCCCTCTCTTGTCTCTCTTGCTCTCCTGTAAATCTATTGATCAATTTTATACAAATTGAGAAAACTGTAAGAAAGCTCCAACATACTGAAATGTTAAAAGTTTATGAGGTCTGTTTATACTGGCTGAGAAATGTTACAGCACCAGCTTACATAGAAAATACTCTGGAGTCCCCATATGTGATCAACCCCAGAAAAGACTGCTCCTGCTTCACCTTTAAAATCAATCACCAGCTAAAAAGTGTGTAAAGATCCAGGCTTTATTAGTTTTACTGTTCACAGAATAATCGCTGTGTTAAAGCTCACAAATAAGTTAATATTCTCCTTTCTAGGTTTTTGGGGAGGGCGGGGGGAAGGTATTTAGCAACGGGAATCTGGTTTGTTCTAAGGGCTCTGCCAGACCCCTGGTCTGTAATGCCAGAACCTTTCCCTATGCCAGGCTAGGAAGCTGATGCTTTTGGATGCACCCTTTGCAGCAACAGCAACTCCTCAAGCAAGGGATGCAGCTCCTGATGAGCCCCTGCCTGCTCCCAGAGCTCTCTTCAAACCCATGGCTCCTTGTGGAAATTTACTGTGTGGACCAGGAAAACCAAGGGCTGAACTTCTGGAGATCCTTAGGGGGAACCAGCCTTGCCTGCTTTTCCATTATGCTATTTGTTACATCTTGTCTTATTTCAGTAGATGTGAAACATAAAAGGTAAAAGGATGCTGTTGGAAATGTGGTGTTGGAGGGAAGCCCTTCTCCACCCAGCTCTGCTCCCCAGGCCTGGGAGCACAAGGGATCACAATTCACTTCTGACTCTATTTCTTCCATACAGTAATTCCTAAAGCAGCATCCCTTCTTTAAGGCTGTCTTTCTTGCTATTGGAATGTCACTCTTCCTTTTCTCACTGCAGGGACTATGAAACCAGTTTGTGGCTTTTCATTTTCCTAAATTGAGTTTTGGCCAGTGCTGCTCCTGGGGTTTTCCCAAGGTAGTTGAGGTGTGAGTTCTGCTGTGGCTCCATCCCAGCTGCCATAACACCATTCCTTCCCTTGTCACTCCCTGTTTTTGGAGCTGGGTGTTTGGAGGACTGAAGGAATAAGAGATGTAAATTGAGAGGCGACCTCAAGCCCATCAGGTCTGCTCATATTTTCCATCAGCTTGCTGGGCTTGCCCAGCCAGTGTGGCTCCTAGAACAGCTTTTTCTTTCCCTATTTCAATAAGCTGGGAGCTGCAGCCATTTCCTTTAGTTTTGTTGGAATTATTGTATGTGCTGGTTGCCTCGCAGGTGTGTAACAATCCCAGATGCCAATTCTTGTGCAGTTGCCTTCACCAGCAGATCTCTCTTTACAAAAAGGGTTGATTGACATCACTGCTCTGGTTCTCAGTGGGGAAACTGAGGCACGGAGCAGGTCTGTGTTCAAAAAACATGTAGATGTGGCACTTGGGGACATGGTTTAGTGGTGGGCTTGGCAGTGCTGGTTAAAGGCTGGACTCGATGATCTCAGAGGTCTCTTCCAAACTAAATTATTCTGTGGTTCAAGGCAGAGGCTGACCTGGGAAGAGAAGCACAGTGTCCTGCATGCTGATGCCAAACTTCTCTCAAGTCACACTGCCTGGAATGTATGAATGTTCCCTGCTGGAATGCACAAGCCTCCTCTGTGTGGGGACATGGAGCTCTCAATTCACCTTGTGCCCAGGGCTTGCTGCTCGCTGAAATCCTTGGCCACTCTTTAAATGCTGTCTGTCCGTTATTCTTTACAGGCCATGAAGCAGGGGTTTCTCATGTTGGGTCAATTCTTAATCAACCAGGTTTAGCAGGACCTGGGTTATCAGCCAGAAATAAGGCTTTGCTTTCAGCAGGAGCAGGCATCCCATCCATGCCTGCTGTGACAGGGACACACAGGGCTGGCACAGGCTGGGGATGGCAGTGGGAGGCTGGGCAAAGGCAGCAGCATTGAAGACAGCCAAAATCCCTTCTCTTTTCACCTGCAGGACTATCAATGCACAGCCTGAGCCCAGGTTGTGCTGTCTCACCGGCCCCGGGGCAGGGCTGATACAGCCACACAGCTGCACATTCCTCACGTGGGGTTAAATCAGGATTTTAAAGCCTTTGTTTCAAGGCATATTCAAACCTACAGTTACTCTTTTATATCACAGCATCTGTCTGTGATATGGAAACATCTTTTATCACTTCCACAGCGCTCTGGTGCTGCATAAACCCCCAGCACTTCAGCTGAGCCTTTTTCTGAGGAACAGGTTGCCCAGTCCAGGTTGCCCCTGGGGCTGTGATGGCTCATGGGGCAGTCCCAGCCCTGCACGTCTCCAGCTCTCCAACCCTGTTCTTTTATTTCATTTGCATTCCTCCTCCAACTCAGCCTTTTAAAATCTTCCTGCCTACTGCACTATGAATGGGTGAGATGATTGCATTTTACTCTAGTTCTCTTTTCATGTTGCAGCTTGTTTTCATACCCAAATAAAATATCTGCTGACATGAGCATCTTCTTTGGGAACACCGTGCTGTGCCCCCTCGGTGATACCCGTGCTCCTTTCTCTGGGTGTGGACATACAGCTTTGTTGTCCTGGCTTTTGTCTCAGCTCCTCAGGCTGACCCCAGTAATGAGAAGTTAATTATTCCCAGGGGCAAGATGTAGGGTCAAAAGCTGCTGCTCCCCCCAGGTGTGACGTGGCCATGTCTCTCACCCCGTGGCAGCTATGGGGTGATGCCAGCAGCCAGCTCTGTGGCGGTGCTGCTTGGACTGCTGTCATTTGGTTTTCCTAAAAGAAATATATATATATATATAGATGTACTCGTTTTTATTCCTCAGTGTTTACCCAGGAGCACGCAGATTTCCACTGCTGGAAATTCATCTCATGGATTGCCACTGCAGTGATTCAGTGCCGGTCATGGAAGAGCTAGGAGAGGAATGCTTCTTGCTAAAAATAAACACGAAGGCTGGCTATCAAGTCCTTTTTTTGCCTTTCATTGCCAGCTTAAAAGGCTCCAGCTCACATGATCCTTTCCCCCCAGGTGCTGGCAGCTGAGGGTTGCAGCCCTCCGGCCCAGGTCGCTGCTGCCCGTGCTGCTGTGGTGCCATCCCCTGCCATCCCTCTCTCCTTTGGTGGTCCCTGACATCGGGGATGGATATAAAGGCACTCCCAGTGCTGCTGCTGGATTCCTTGGGAGCACAGAGGCACAAGAGTTGCGCCTGTGCTTTTGTGCTGCGCCGCAGGCTCTGAGATCAGGAGCGCTGAAGTGATGACACAAAACTGGCAGCTGAAACATCCTCACTCTGGAGGATCCAGGACCTCTGCGCCGTCTTTCTGCACAGCCCAGGGATTTTTGTTTCTTTTTTTTACTGTAACTACCTTCTATGGTCCATAAACTATATTGTTTTCATTTAATTCTGGGAACATAATGAATTTCTGTGGGCTTGTTTCCTGTTCAATGTAATATCTTTGCTAGATGTGAGGTTTATTTCACAAGCTAGTTATAAATTCGTTCAGACTCGCAATTGTTTCATCTTGGGAGCAATCAATAAAAAGAAACATGAGGGAGATTTTAGACCCTTCACATCCACTGAAATTCAGGGATGTAAATCTGTCGTCTGACTTTTTTTTTCACTGAGTGCTGAGTAATGTTGGAAAAATGTTAAACCTCATACTAGTACCTCAGTGTGCCTATGGAATGGCCAGAGTGTGAAATTCTCCCTTCCTTACCCCCAAAAGCGTCTTCAACATAAAAAAGCTCACTGGGTGTTGTGAAGAGGCAATGAAAAACTGCCAAAAACTGAGGGTGTAGCAGTGTCAGGGTCTGTTCCTTACACAACTGTCCTTCATGTCATGCCCTTACCTCAGCTCAGTCCACTCCGCCTTATCACACTACCAAGTGTGTAATATCTATTTTTTCCTCAGTTTCCTGAAAACTTAGGATAAAAGCTAACCTCCCCGGAGCTAATCTGCAGCTGGCCCTTCTGTGCCTCCTAACTGAAATACCCAGATTAAAGCTAACATCTGGCTATCAGCAAATAGATTTAGAGCAGCAGATATATATTTAATTTTCTAGATTTATCCCCTTTATTTTTTTGCCAATAGCGAGAACCTGAGGAGCTGCTGAGCACTCTTTTGAAAAGCTTGCCAAAAAAATGCCTAATTTCTCTTCTCACTTGTGCAGACCAGTTGCAGATTGCTAGTGGTGTCAGTCTGGCATAAATAAAAGCAAAATCAGTCACAGGCTCCCGAGGACACCGAAAGCTATGGGGAGACTCCCCGGCATCCTGGTGTTTTTAGACTCAGCCTGGGGATGCTGCTTGTGCCATCAGGTGCTGCTCAAAGGGTAATAAAATTATCATAATCCAGCTCACTTCTCTAGGGCCATGCATGTCCTTGGTTTTCTCCTCAGTATTATGTTTCTAAAGAAGTTCACAGCCCTTTTATCCATGGAAATGTGTCTTACGGGTCAGTGAGCTGGGCTGATGCTCGGGTACAGACATCTGAAGGCACCCGGGCACTTGGGGCAGGAGCCCAGGGCTGGGGAGCAGCAGAAGCAGCCCCAAAAGTGCCCTGCAGGTTTGCAGCACCCCATTCCCCGCCTTGCTGCCAGAGGACCTACTGTGGTGCAGAGAGCCAGCTGGTTGCTGCACTTCTGCACCATTTTTCTTGATGCATTCACACAGAGCTGCTAATAAATAAGAATTGCATTGAGCCTGGACTGAATTTTAGTTTGTTTGAAGGCCAGATTCAAGAAAGCTTTTTTTTTCTTTTTTTTTTTTCTTCTTTCTTTTTTTCTGGAGATTGTTTTGCTCTGGATTTGAGATGAGCATGGAGCGTGAAACAGGAACAACAGCTTGAGAAGTCCCTGTTGCCACTGTCTTGAGATGTTGTGATGACTGTTTGAGTGCTCTTCATCCATTCCAGCGCAGGCTGAACTAAACTCACACGAATCATTATTGAAGCAAACAATTAAGTGGGTGAGGAATTAATTTAGAAGAGCAAATTCTACATCTAGTGTATTGCCAGCCCTGTGATACTTTAATAATAAACCAGGTCTTGCCATTGAGTTCAGGGATAATTTAGGACCTGGTGTCATTAATTAAAAGTAGGAAAGTCTTTTAGTAGCAGATGAATGAATTTGTATTGATTTTGTATGGTTTTGCTGCCTACTTCTTAGCTCAATTTCAACCTTCCAGCCTTAAGGCTTTGTGATGGAGCAGCAAACTAAAGTCACGAGAGCCAGATGAAATGTGGAAGTACAGGGTGCAGTGTCTCTAAAGTTTCCCAGCTCAGTTGCACGAGCAGCCTTAGGGGGTTTCACTGAAATACAAAGAGAAAGGCCAGAGATATTAAGAGCCAGCATTCAGCATTGGCTTCCCACCTCCTCAAGGCCTGCACCCTCGGTGCTTGCTCCTGCAGTGAGGTGCTGGGCGGGCTGAGGCACGACAAGGCCCAGTGTGACCCCACTGCCGAGCGTGCGGCTCTCAGAGGGTGGGATGGATGCAGGGGGAAGATGAACACGCAGCTTCAGTCACAGGGTTTAATTCTCCTTTGCCTAAAACCTGTGCTCTGTCTCATTCACCCCTCTGCTCTCTCAGCTTGGTGCTGCCTGGGAAGGGAATGAGGGATGTCAGCGGGGCCAGGCTGCTCCTGTGTGTGCAAAGACATGGATTTACACCTGTGGTCTGGAAAGCTGTGGAGCAGACAGCCCCCTGAATGTAGATCCAGAATAACTGGGAGTGAGCCTGGGTGTGAGCACAGATGTGGAATTTAAATCTTATTTTCTTTTTGTTTGAAGCATTTGTGATCTCAAGTGGGAGGGAAAGACTAACAAGAGACTCACTCCTGATTTTATTTGTGTTGAAGAGGTGTCCCAGCTCACAAGCTGTCATGGAAACCTGGAGCATGAAGCAGAGCTGGCTGCTGGGCTGCATCCCAGCATCATCCCTGTGGTCACGAGTGGCTCTCGCTGGGGCCCTGCCATGCTGTGGATGGGCAGGTGAGGGGCTGCAGCTCCACTCATCCCACCCAGCTGGTGAAAAGGACCTCGTACAGCTGCACACCCCTCCCTCGGTGCTGCTCCTGCCAGAGAGGTGACATTTGTTAGTTTGCTTAAAAATCCCTGATTAACTGGAGGCTGTGGGAATGCACCAGGTCCACACAGGAGAATTTGTTCTGTCGTAATTTGTGCTCAAACTAAAATCATCAAATACACAAACTTATTCCTTATGGTGAATCCAAGGAAACTAAATCTGGTGAGGAAGCACATTTGGAGGACAATTCAAACCCACCTTTGTACTTGACTCTGGTTGTGCCTCTCATGCTGCTCCATCTGCCAAAATGGGTCAGAAATGCAGTGTAGATCCCAGGGCTTTGTTCTTCCCAGCAGTTGAGGAAAGTCCATGAAATACGTGTTCACCTAGTGCTTTTCTGCTTCCATTTCCAGCTCTGTTCAAGACACACAGGGGGGAAGGTACATGACAAAATCTCTGTGGTAACAGACCTGAAGCTGGTTCAGTTGGATGTTTCAGTGGAAATTTGGACCTGAATCCTAGTTTCCCACTCCAATGTAAGCTCGCCTTCTGGCTGAGTTTTCTTCAGCATTTGCAGCCTTTTCTCCTTCTTTTTTTTTGGTTTTTTTTTTTGTTTGGGTTTTTTTTTGGTTTTTTTTTTGTGTTTGTTTTGTTTTGTTTTGTTTTTTGTTTTGTTTTTTGATTGGTTTTTTTTTTTTGTTTTTTCTCTTTGGCTGTTTTGAGGGGTATTCTTTGTAATCTGAAATTCAAATCCCAGCCTGCTGCTCTATAAAGATGCTCACACTTTGCAGTCCAGGGGAGCTGCTGCTCTGCATCACATCTCCTGCCTGGGGCCACCCACAGGCTGCTCCTCCACGAGCATTTAGAAACAGTTTACTCATGGAAAAATTCTCCCCACCTATAGTAATTAAAGGTCAATTAATGCTCAGAAGTGCAACGATGGGCACCTTCCCTTGGTGTGCCAATGTTGGGCCCCATCCTGTCCCACACCCTGGGGTCACGTCTGGCCCTACTGACATCATGGCAAAATGCTCATCCCATGGGTGTATTTCATCCCTGCTTTCATTTCTTTCTTTTCCTCATCCAATACATTAATTTATTAATCTTCTTTATTTCCACTTCTCTTCTGCCCCCCAGTATGTTTGCTTTATGCATTTGTGCCCCTGATCTGGTTGTGCAAATGACTCTTCTGTTTATAGCAGGTCCACAGTAAATCAAACCTCCTGCTGAGGACATGGGAGCTTTGTGTGGCAGCAGGAATCTGGGTCCTTTCTCCCACCTCAGCCTTTGCCTCATTTATATCTGCAAATTTGTGATCCTGCTCTGAAAAAATCTGTAATGACTCATTGCCTCTCCTGGATCTACTACCAATAACACAGTTAGTTATAACCAGTTAATTAACTGAAATGTCTAATTACTTAAAATTCAGCCCTTTCCTGGGATTTTGCTGTTGCAGGAGAATGCCAAATAATAACTATGCTTTTCAATATACCCTTGTTTTATTTTTCTTGGGGAACATGCAAAAGTTATGTGTAAATATTTCTTTCTCCAGCAAGCACACTTTATTATCCCTTTTCCTTTAGCTTTCATTAAAAACTGCTCCCACCCCTTCTTTAGCTTGAACATATAAATACATAACGCCTGATTCAAACAACCTCAGCCATAAAAACCTGCTTGAAAAGAATCTCAGGCAACTACCACATCTGGAATAATAGTCAACATATTTTAGAAAGAGACTTCATTTTTCTCACACAGGATACTAAATCATGATGGCTCCATGTGCCAAAAATAACACAGTGGGATATGACTATGGGAGGACGTGAACCTATAATGAGGTTCAATAAAGTACTAATCTTATGGGGTAATGCAATCTGGTTTGCTTTTACTTAAAAAAAAGCCTCTGTGTGTGTGTGTGTGTGTGTGTGCGTGCGCCTTCATACGCGCTGGTGTGCTTTTTAAACAGGATTCTGGTGTCTTCTTTCAAACGCTTTTCACTGTTTTGCAATGCAAATAAATATTTCAAAGCTCATTACCTTTGTCCCAAATTAGCCTCATTTCAAGAAGGATGATGGATTCCACCTGCCCTATCATTTCAACGGAGGGAAATCCAATGGGACAATCTACTGTTGTGAGAGAGCAAGAGCTTTACCATTTACTATCTCCAGAGATGATCAGGAGTGCAGCACGAGTACTTCAGGTTTGTCATGATCCCTTTTGCTCCAGTTCATCCCCAGTTAGAAAGTGATCTCCTAATTACAGGACTGGGTATTAAAATAATCCCAGCGTTTGGGGAAATAAAAGATGAGTCCCTTTTTACACCATGGAGATGGGACAGAGATGAAGTTGATAACAGGAATGAGAAATATGGGAAAAAACTAACCAAAGAACAACTCTTAATTACAGAAAACTCTTTCTAATGCTGAAAAGTCATAGCCTGGAGTTGCTAAAGAAAATGGAAAAAGTCTTATTCCTTCAGATGTTTTTTCTCTCTGTAGTGGAGGAATACTGGCAGGAGAAGTTATGTGCCCGCTGAGAGGTGACAGACTTTGTCCCTCTTTTTCCCAAGGAATATCCTCCAGCACCTACATCTGCATCATCCAGGAACCAGATGTGCAGTGGGCAGCATCTCTGGCCCGGAAGGATGGTGCCAAGGTGGTCGCACACAAACCCAGGATGGAGGGTCCCACCCTCCTCTTCCTCCCCTTCCCTTGAAGTTCTTGCAATCCCAATGGAGGAGGCACTTTACATCTTTACTTCCAGCTGATGTGAAAACAGTGAAATCGCTTGGCCAAATCTCTGGAGCCTCATTTAATGCATTACTGAACATTTTAATCCCATACCATTCTTCCTTCCCTTCTCCAACTTTATCTGCAGGAGACTGGTACAAATATATCCAGCCCTTGGGTTTCTTGTGACACCAGAAAAGCGTGACACATGGATACTTTGGCTCAGGGAATGCTGTCCCGGGGGCTTTTATTGAACATAACTCAACATTTCCCCAGACATCTTGACTGCCAATACAGTGCCAGCCCCTCTGAGCAGCCAATTTACTATGCTGTAAATAAATCTAACTTCAACCGATAGATTTTTTGCCATGTAATCAGTCTGCTTTCATAAAAATTCCCTTCTCTTGGCATTCATTCACATGTGCCTTACAAATGTGCACACTGTATTGAATCAGATGTGTGGGAAATATATATTTTTTCCATATGGATCACAATATACCATAAAAGGTTTTCCCCTGCCCCCCTCTGCCCTCCTCACAGTCTCTTGAGGGCATATATCATAACAATTGAAATCTGATGAGAAAATGAAAAAATGCTTGGTGTTCATATCTTCCAAGTAGTTTTCCAGAGTCCTGCTGCTGAAAGGGACATAAATCATCTGCAGCACTAAAACAATGTTGTTACCTGAATATACAAAACAAAACACGACTTGTTTCTTACTACTGGAAAGAGGAAAGTACTGCAGCCAAAAAAAATGCCTTCAAATTGTCAGTCAAGTTATATTTAGCTGGAGAAGTTATGTGTGCTAGAAGGGACGGTAGCCAAAGAAGGGGGTGCAGCCCGTTGCAGGCATCTACCTGGCATGAGGAAAGAAAGCTGGAACATTCTGCTGCTTTCCTACCCTGGATGATGTCCAAACCCCCACCGACATCGCTCAGCCCCGGACAGCCTGGTGCACTGATAGCATCCCCTGGGATGAAGCAGGAGCGAGACCCCTGTTAGCAACTGCAAAGGGCACACGAGGTTTCCCGCCTGCCTGCTGCTGCTGGATTCTCTCTGAACCCTGGCACCAAGTGGAAGGGGACAGAGCAGCCAGCAGGACCCTTCTTCAGGCTCATCGAGCCTCCAGGGTCACGGTGCTGAAGTTTTCCTGTGAGATCCTCCTAGCACGTGGTCTGGTCTAACCTCTCCTCTTGCCAAAATACAACTAGTAAACCCAAAAGAAGTAAACGAGTAAGAAATCTTTCACACAGATGTCACTTTTCTTTAATGTTATCTTTGTAAGTGAAACATCTGAAAATGACAAACCATCTCTGGATAGCTTTGCAGACAGACAAAAAATCGGTGATAACTCTTATGAAAACATTGTCCAAATCATACACTTCCTGCCTCACATTTTGAAGTTATATTATGAATCAAAAACCAAAGTGCTTTGAAAATATCCATCAAGTTCCTGTGTGTGAGGAATACGTTTGCAGAAAGCACACTCTGTTCCAGGATGTGCCATGAGCCGTAAAAGAGGATAAACCTGGCATTGAGTTATAGTTTGTGAGTGACAGCAGCACACTCAGTGCAGCACCTCTGCTTTCCATTGCAGGCAGGTTAAGCACCCTGTGCTCCTGAATCTGTCCCCTCCAGCAAACACAGGGACACCAACTGATTCAGAATCTTGTTCTGGTTTGGATAAAATCAGCAGCAGGCCTGGAAATAACACTGGCATCTCCCAGTGCCATCCTGCTAACTAGCTGCACATTCTTCCTCTGACATAGTGCAGAGGGTTGTGCAGCAGAAAAGAGGAAAATCAGTCTCCAACCCACTGGCACCCCATGGCATCTCCTCTCCCCACCGTGTGCCACCTGGAGCACCTCAGGGCAACTCTTGAGGAGGAACAGGGATTGTGCATGAGCAGAAGGATAAGGTGACTTTCCCATGCTGCAGCAACTACTCCCAGCTTTCTGGCTCCATCTTCTGGAAGTAAGGCAAAATAGAGATTCTCAAAGCCTGAGCTTGTACAATGAGTTTATAACAACGCCCTACAATGTGGGCCCTGCAATATTCCTGGCACAAATAAATCCCTTTCATAACATACAAAACTTGTAATTAATCTCTGTAAAATGCCTCTGAAAAAAATTATGGAAGAGGACATAACAATAGATTTTCCACAGCTTTATGCTCACTGTCTGCAAAGCAGACTCCCCCTCCGCTACTTGCGTTTTGGCTTATGTTGGCAAATTTAGGTTCCTGTGCACAGGCTCCCTTTGGCTGTGGGTGCTGCTGTGGCTGTGCCAGGTTCACACTTGCCTGGGATGCTGCAGTCTGGTGTACACTGAGGGCAGTCGAGCACAGGCCCCAGGAGCAGAGGTTTAAAAGTTTCATGTTCTGGGCATGCATGTTCTCTTTTGTTCTGGGGGTGCATCCTGCCTGAAGGTTTTAAGCCCTGCAGATTCTCTTAGAGGTACTGTTTAATTTCCTGTGACTACTAAAATTGCACAAAAGCAGCGCCATACACAACCTTCCTCAGCAAAAAGGAGTTTTTTGTAAAATCAAAGACCGGTTTGGTCTGGAAGGGACCATAAAGCTCATTCAGTTCCCACTCCCTGCCATGGGCAAGGACACCATAAAGCTCATTTAGTTCCAAATCCTTGCCATGGTCAGGGACACATTCCACTAGACTGGGCTGCCCCAAGCCCCACCAACCTGGCCTTGGACACTTCCAGGGATGGGGCAGCCGCAGCTTCTCTGGGCAACCTGTGCCAGGGCCTCACCACCCTCAGAGGGAACAATTGGCTCCTAACGTCCTAATCTAAACCTACTCTGTTTCAATTTAAAGCCATTCCCCTTTGTTCTATCACTATCTGCCCGTGTAAAAAGACCCTCTCCATCTTTTTGGTAATCTCCCTTTAGGCACTGGAAGGGGCTCTAAGTCTCCCTGGAGCCTTCCCTTCTCCAGGCTGAACACCCCCAGCGCTCCCAGCCTGTCTCCGGAGCAGAGCTGCTCCATCCCTCGCAGCATCTCCGTGGCCTCCGCTGGACCTGCTCCGCGTCCGCCTGGTGCTGAGCACTCCAGATCTGGATGCCGCACTGCGAACTTTTATTTATCTTCCCAGCCAGAAACCCTTTGGCCTGCCGGCTCCAGTTTAGCTGTGTGCCGGAGGGTGGTGCTCGACACAAGCTGTGCCTCCCTGCCCCGGCTGCCGCGGAGCTCCCGGGCTCTGCCTCGGGGCCGTGGCCGCGGAGCCTTCGCGGGGGTGCGCCCGCTCCCCCTCCGGCAGCACAAACAGCCTCCTGGGATGGAGCATCTGGGGAATGTTCCACCTAAACTCAGCCTGGCCGGAACTCGGAGCTTGGGCTGTAAACTGTTTCTAAAGTTTTTACTGAACTTTCCGTAGTTTACTTGTCATGACCTTCTGCCTCACACTAAACAAATTTAAGGATATATTAGGTATTAAATATGTTTAGGAATATTATTTCAGGTTTCAGGTATACTCTTATATAGTTAAAAAAAACTTCATAAAATCACAGGGTGGTTTGGATTAGAAGGAAATTTAAAGTTTACATAATTCCACGCCCCCTGTCATGAGCAGGGACACCTGCCACAAGTCCAGTTTGCTCAAAGTTCCATCCTGCTTCTGCAGGATCCAAGTCTTGAGCAAATCAGAATAAGTTCAAATGCAGAAACACTTTTCCAAATTTCAACTCAGACAAAGATGGGCAGAGGGTCCGACTTTCAGGGCCAGGAGCCCTTTATTTCCCTCATGAGCAGCATTTCAGTAGCTTCAAGGACATCCCCATCATGTTCCAGCACAGGCAAAAGCTTCCACATGGTCATGCATCCTCATTATACCCTTTAGTATAATTAAGTAGATTATTAATGGTTTGCTATTTAAAAAGCAATTCTTACTGTGAAAAGATTGACACCCTGAGCAAGTAGCATTAGACGTCCACAGCCACACCGCTGTTGCTTTACCTACATGTTGGTCCTGAGCCTGTGAGTGAAGTGAAGCACATGACCGCTCATGCTCACCGGAAAAGCTGCAGAATTAAATGTTGGAATTCCCAGAAATACACCAAAAATGTGCACAGTGAATTCCCAACTGTTTCAAAAGGCTGAGGATAGCTAATCCCACAGGCATCTTGTGAGTCTCACCTCCTTTCCCTACTTCCTTGCCTCTCCACATATAAATCTTTGTTTCTGGTGTGTGAGTTATGATTTTTAAATGCTTATTTTGGCAGTACGTGGTCGTGGGATGTTTCAGCTTTGCCTGGAGGATGGAGAGGGACTCACTCCTTGGAGATAGGGATAAATGTGAGGGACTTGACCGAGAACTTCCTGGTAGAAATCGCTATTCTCTGAAGCAGAACTCTTTAAGGAAAAAGCCAGGAAGCCAATTTGGACATCTGTATGGGTTTTGACTGAGATAATTGTAACCACGGGATAGTGACCTGAGCAAACAGCAAAGCAAACCACAGATGATCTGATTAGTTTTCTGCCGGGGACATTTTATCTGTATGTTCAACACAGAATGAAAGACCATTCTTCAAAGCCCCCAGCGTCTTTGGGGAAATCTTCTGTCATTAGTCCCCATGGTGATGTCAGTCAAGCCATACCCTGGCTCCCGGGCAGAGAAATCCATACCTTGTCCCAGCCAGCCTCCTCCATAGGCGAGGGTGAGTGGCTTTCCGCAGGATGCTTGCAGCAGATATGATCATACTGCTGAGCAAACATTCTCTTGCTGCTGGAAGGCACTTTGAAAGCCTCTCTGTATCTCGTTCCTTCCTCAGGGATAGGAGAGCTCACTTCTTATCCTTCTTCTTCTTCTTCTTCTAATGGCATTCCTAGGCAGACTTGGGAGTCTCAGTCTTGGAGAGAGATAACTTTGTTGATATTAAAATGCAAATAAATTTAAACATTCTTTCTGGTCATTGTGAATATTAAAATGAGGTAATAAAGTATGAGTACTGCTTTTTTATATATCTTTTCAGCACTTAGAAACCTGAGTTTGATTATAGCAAAAGCTTTTTAGAATCTCTTAGGTGTGGCAATGTAACGCAACCCAATGGGATGTGGTCAGACTCCAAAAAGGCTTGTACATCCCATGGGTATGGAGATCAAAGGTTATGCTCTTCCAGCTCATCATGGGATGGTAATGACTCCATTAAGCATTTAGTAAATTTAAATAACTTTCTATATTCCCAGCAAGTCTTTGGCCATGTAATATATTTTATATTTAACATAGGCAGCAGTTGCAACATTTAAATGTTTTCAACATTCAGGAACTGAAAATGCTGTGGGATTATTTTGCTCCCCTGACCTGCTTTTAATCTGCAAACTGTGACTGCAGGAATGGACAAGGGAGAGGGAAAAGACTGGGCTTTATGGACTGGCAGTCACAGACTGCCTGGTCTTCTACGAGCATCGGCAGGTCTTCGCCTGGACAGGTTTGCTCTCCCTTGAAGATCATTATTTTGCTCTTTATCAGCACCATCTTCACTTTTTCCCTCCTAGCTTGCCCTGAGAGGCAGTTATTACCAAATATTCAGGTTGGTGCATTTAACAGCTTGTTCCACAGCAGCAGCCTAAGGACACCAGCTTATTTGCAGCAGTTTTCCACTTTAACTTTGCTCCACATCCTCCACCGTGAACCATAGCTTTGGAGGTCACCCATTTTTCCTATCCTAGGACAAAGTTGGGTGAGAAATAAATTATAGGCTCAAATTTCAGTGCCTTGAGAAGTCATTTGGTTCCAACTCATCTCCAAATCCATGAGCCCATCTCCTTTGTGTGTGAGGGCAGGCTGGAGTTTGGTGTGGCCCCGGGAAGATCCCATTCTGACGGGCGCCATGACAATAAACATGTTAATTAAATTAATTAATTTAAAGGGGCAAAGGTTCAGTGGGCGGGTGGTGCTTTTGTATTTCCAAACCAGTTAACTCAGCTCAAATTCAAAGCTGACCAAGACAGATCTGCTTTGACTGGCAAACCCCAGCGCTCTGCGGAGCCGTAGCCATGCTCTTTGTATGAGCCCGGCCCCTGCCAAGCCTCAGTGGCTGGGAGGAGGCATGGCCTTAGGTTAGCAGAAATGCAATAAGATATCAAATTAGTTGGGGCTCTCTGTTCTTTTTGAAATCACTGGGAGAATTGTGATGTGCCAGGGCGCAGAGTGCTATTCTTCCTATCTCTTAGCACCATTGTGTGGGGGTGAACAAAGCCAAGAGGTGTAATTTAAAGGTGCTGTGACCTCCCATGAGCAGCTCTCCCCATTGTGAGGCCGGTTTTGTTTTCTGTATGTGTTTTTTTCCTCCACTGAGATCTTCTGATCATAAATATGCATGAATAAAAGAGCCAGGGGAGAGGAGGGGAGGGGGAAGGGGGCTCATAACCAGCTTGCATAAAGTCCTTTTCTGAATTTTCCACTCTCGGCTTCCTGACGTCGAATGAAATAAGGGACCACACCACCGGATTAGCTCAGCCGGAGTTCCTATTTCCAATTGTAAAAGCAGAGCCCTGGCATCATAACAATCATTATAATTATCACTTGCAGAGGGGTCTTATCATATAACAGCTTCTTTTTATTCGGGGTGGAGTGGGACCGAAGGGGGCTGGGGGAGATAATTCCAACCACAGGGGTTTGCGTCTTCATTCATCACTTTCCAAACAAGCCACTGGAAAATTGAAGTCCCTGAGCAATTTACAGATTACAGCTCTCTCCTGGTACAGGGACATGTGTGTGCACACACACACACTCCCTCCACACATCCGACATAGACCAGGTACGCTGTGGGTGACCATCAGAAAGAAGGATAAAAAAAAATTCCCCCGCCCTGCTTTTCTGCTCCAAACTCAGGCAGAAGCGGACGTAACCTTCCCTTTTAAGCCTAGCAACTCCAGCCTGGCCGCACAGCTCCTCCTGGATTAATCTTTCTTTTTTTTGGCTCAGTGAATTGTGGTCAAGGCCATTGTAACGTGAGTGCTGCCGGGGCGCGGATTGGCTGGAGGAGGCTCAGAGAGGCCCCTTTTCACAGGGGACTAATTGCTTTAGACCACCAGTATTTGGGAGCTACAGATGTCTTCCTTAATTTGCCTAGAGAGCACAATCGGCCCCATCTGTTGCATTTTTTTCCCCCCTCTGTCTCTCAAGTCGCCTTCTTCCCCCTGTCTGCAAAAGCCTAAATTGAAAACTCATCAAAAAGTAATACAAGAGCAGTTTGGCTGGGAAGCTGCTGCCGTGGGGCTTTGCCTTTAATAAAGGCCCCCCTGCTACTTTTACACATGGGTTGGGGAGCAGAGAAAGGAGGAGGAGGAAAGCAGAAACAACCTAGAAGGAGGAAAAAAAAAAGCTAAAAACTAACAGCCAGATGGGATATTTGGAGGCTGGATAATTTGATGTGTCATGGCTGGAGGAGAACAAGGGGCAGCCCCTTGTTTTCTGTGTGTACACACAACAAAATAGATGACTTCTAGAGATGGGAAGGGAGAGGAGCCGGGGGCTGGCCGGGGGATCTGCACATCCTGGTGTGGCTGGCGTGGGGGAGCGGTCAGTGCCCTGCGGCCCGTGACTGTCCCAGGGCACACCTCCAGGAACAGAGGGAGATGGGGAAGCATCAGAAGAAGGGAAGGGAGAAGAGAAGTGGTGAGCCTTTGCCCTTCTGCAGAGACAGAAAGTTGTCTTGGACTGGTGTTGTCTTGGACCATTTGTCAGCTGTGGCCTGGGGATGCTGCTCTGCACCTACCTACTCCCAGGAAAGAAGAGAGTGTTGCTTTCTTCTTTCTGGACCAATGCTTCACCTCAAACTCAACGCTAGGTGGAAAGAAAGAACAAGCCTAAAAAATCACTTAAAAAATTGATTGGAAATGTTGTGGGGGAAAATATGCTTCATCTTTCTTCAAAATTCCCATCTTGTCCAGTCTCAGGATGCAGATCTTATGAGAGGGTCATAAAACCCCACACTGCTTAATGCAAGTAGAAATGGTGTTTCCTTATGGCAGATTTGGAGCTGGTGCTGTGTCAGGACCTGGTGAAGTCATCAGCCACCTCTGACCTGGTTTGAGTGTTTGGTCTCTGCCCCTGCAAAAAGCAGTGGATGTGCTCACAGCCTCTCTGGGAGAGAGTAAATGTTACCCCATCAGTGACATGAGTTATCTGTAAGGTGGGAATTAAAATCTTCTGGTCCCAGCCCCACGGCACAGCCACAGGGACACCTGACAACAACTTGAATGAACAGCCCATTTCTGCTCACCTGTGATTCATTTCACAGAATCACAGAACCATAGAATGGTTTGGGTTGGAAGGGAATTTAAAGATCGTCGAGTTCCAACACATCTTCCTCCCGTGGGCAAAGACATCTTCCACTAGACCACTTAGCACTGAAGATTTTTCCCTACTTCCTTCTCTTGCCTTAAAATAGCTGTTTGGTGAAGTAAGGCTGAGGGAATGTGGTGGGCTGGTTCTTTGCTCTCCTTTATGCTCAAAGAGAAGGAAGCTCCAGTGATGGAGAAAGCCCCACACCTCCTCTTTCTGCCCAGCCGGTCCCTGTGCCAGCTGCCCCAGCACCTGCTTTGCCAGGGATGGCTGCTGCAGTGGCAGGAAAAGTTTTGGTCACCACTGCAGAGGAAGGCAGGGAGCTGCCTGTGCAGGCAGAACAGTCTGGCAGCTGTGCAGGTGAGAGGTGCTTCCTTACTAGGCTCTGTCCCGAAATCCGAGCCCAGGTGCCAGTGCTGTGGCCATCAGTGCTTGATCAATCATTCCCATTTCCTGTCTGTTCATCAGGCATCTCTCCCTGAGTCCTTGGAAAGGTTTCATTTAGATATTCAGTGATGGAGAAAAAAAAGTCCATTTATCTTGAAGGACCCTCTGAAAACAGTGCAAAACAAATCATCGCGGAGGTTTAGTGCTACAGATGGGAGTCCTGCAAGGTCCAGCCTGGCGGCTTGTGTCCTGCAGGATGGAGTCAGCAGCTCCCACTCTGCCACAGGATAGCTTCCAGCCATTGCCACCATCTAGTCCCAGTTTGCTTACACCATCAGCAGCTTCTTCTTAGCAGAGGTTTCCCAAAAAGAAGGGAAAACAGTGCTAAGCTTGCACATCTGGGGTGGAGGTGTGGGACAAGGTGCTTTCACTGCTGGATAGCGGGGTCCCTGGGCTGGGCAGAGATGGGGATTAGGAGAGCTGCAAGGGCCCTAATAGCGGGTTTCCATGTTCCATTCACTGCCATTCTGCTTGGGAGTGGGGGAATTCTTCCCCCTGGGGAATACTGAATGTTTATCAGTCTCAGTGAGGCTGAATGAGGTCCCAGGTCCCCTTCAGTGACGGGGAGTTTTGGAGAAATACCCAGCACAAACAGCCTTTATTGCTATCTTTGCTTTTTTCCCTTATTACTTATTGCTTTGCTTCTTGCTTCTTGCTTTTCCTTGAGTAAAAACTTTTTGCTTTTGCTTTTTCTGGTTAAAAACCATGTGATTATTACTTATCCTAAGGAAAGAAAAGGTCAGCTTATCAAACTGAGAAGATCTTGAAGCCTTGGTGGAGAACAAAGGCTGAAGGACTGGGGCTTCCCAGCCCGGGCTGTGTCCCAGGAGCGGAACCTCAGATGGAAAACCCACAAGCACGGCTCTGTACTGGGGCCGATCACTTCCCGGGGCAGCCCTCTCCTTGGGGAGAAGGTGTGAATGGCTTCCTTGAATAAGTCACTGGATAGCCTTGGCCAGTCTCAGGCTGGCTGCTGCTTCCCCTAGGTCGCTGTCTCACTACTCAAACACCGGATACTCTGTTGTGACATTTTTTTTTCCTCTGATGCACTTCACAAAATAAAACAGCTGTGTGCAGGCCAGCTGTGCCGATGGGGAGCAGTGATGCTGCAGGCTGTGGGGTGAGAGGAGAGTAAACCAGGATGATGGGCACCCCTCCTGTCTGTCTGTGTTTCCTGTAAGGCTTAAAATAAGGATCAGCAGTTGAAAACTTTTAGAAGGAATATGGCAATGATGAAAGGTAGCTCTGGTTCTTGTTGTCAAGGCAGCCCAGAAACTGTTGAAGAGGCACTGGAAAAGCCATTGAGCTTTTGTCTAATAACTCCTGTGATAATAATTAGCTCAGCTAAAGGAGATTTTAAAGGGGCTTTAAAATTCTTGTTCAGTGGCTTGAAAGAAAAAAGGCAACCAGAGTCTCCTCTCATCTGAACATCGATGTGAATCCCACAAAATCCCATTATTCCTCTTTTAGATCAGCAGTTTGATCAGTTCAGCCTTTTCCCTCCCCAAGGCAACAACTTTCCCCCTTTGTGCATGTTTTGCCCCTCAAAATCTGAGCACCTCACTGTGTACACACGCCATGCCCAGAGCCTGGTCCCCTCCTCCCCCGAACCCTTGCCAGTGGCTGTGACTTGCTGTCCCAACAAAAATGTCAGAAAATGAAGGTGGAGGTAGAGGAGAGAAATGCCAGAGGGTGGAGGTAGAGGAGGGAAATCTGTCTGCAAGAGCACCCACATTCACCAGGGTATTTTACTTAGAAGAAAGAATTTGTTACATTTAAAAGTGAACACTCTCAGACTTTGCTTTCAAGATGCTTTAGAATCTGACATTTGGAGACAAAACCTGATGGTCTAAAACTCACATCTTCATCTAGAGTTAAATCTGCTTACAGTGTGAAGTAAAATTCTGCTAAAAATCAATGATTTGGGTGATTTTTTGAGGGAGCCAGCCACAGGGAAGTGGAAGAAGAAATGCTGACACCAGCCCAGGTCTGTTGAGCAGTGATCTGGCAGTGCTTTGTGTCTACAGGAGACCTTCTACAGATCCCCCTTGCCAGGCTCAGTGAGACTTAGAGCAGCTCATGGGCAGCTCTAAGCTGTGCTCAGCAGGACAAGGCAGGGAGCTCTGGCCACGTGGCTCCTGTACCCTCACAGCAGATGCTCTGGGAAAGGCACCTCACTGGGATCTGTATCTACTGGGAACATGCCAACTTGGATGCACTTAAGGACTTAGAGGCAACCTGCTGCTCTCTGAACTCCCAGGGGGCACTAAGGTACTTTTCTCTGGAAAAATCTGTAAATCTGCAAAGATTCACAACCATCAAAATCTCTACCAGTACAACAAGGGCTTTGGGGTATTTCAGCAAGATTTGTTGTAAGAGAAGGTGTGGGGATGGTGGTTGATGTCCAGTTGGGATATGGAAGAATAACCCCATGGCAGCTGTTTTCCCTCATGGCTGAATACATCCCTCCCACGCAGGTTTTACACCAAACACTCATTCCAGTTTGACAGAGCTTTGGACAGAAATATAGTAGCTAAACAGGTCATGAGGAGGAGTGACAGTCAAACATCGCGTGCCATGGTGTCCAGAAAGTCTTTCCAGGTTGGGAACTAGTGTTCCACATTCCCCAGTGTCTGTAGAGCCCTGGCCAAGGCGCAGTCCTGCTGGCCAAGGAGCCTTCCCAGGTTTAATACCAGTGCAAAGCACAACAGTGTGGAGCTGAGCAAAAACCCCTCCAGCAGGGAATACAAACCCTCCCCAGGCTGGAGCAGCTCGGGTTGCAAGGCCTCAAAAAACTGCGAGTTCAAATACAAACAAACCGCATTTTCTTTGCAAAATTTTCTATTTTGAGTGGACTAGAAATAGCATTGAACTGAAAGAAAGTTTTGCTAGTAAAATATACTAATAAACTGCTTTGGAGACTCATAAACTGTGTTGTGTTTTTTAATGGCAAATAATAAAGGAGTCTAATAAAGTGTTGGTTTTCTAATGGCAATTTTTTAAGCGACTGGAGCAGAGATCAGGAGTTCAGCCTCTTTCCTTGTTCTGTTTGTGGTATATTTATCTTCATGAAGAGAATGGTAGCAGGGGGATTTATTTTTCTGAATGAATGTCTCTAAGCCCCTCATACCTCCAGGGCTTATAGTAAGGTTGGATCCAATGACAGGAGAGTCAACATTATAAGCCCTTAGAGAGGGCTGAGTGCCTTGTAGATAGTCTCAAGTGGATGCGCTTTCAGCGTGCCGTTACCCCGGCTTACATTAGCGGCTGAAGAGACTTTGTCTGTCCCCGATGCCCTCGGGTGACCCGCGACCCCTGCGACTCCGCTCTGCCGAGATCTGAGGCTCGCGCGAGCCCCCGGCCGAGGAAATGGAGAGGTGCATTGTGCCGCGGAGAAAGAGCAACACAAACACGGGGTGTTCTCAAAGGAAACAAAAACCCAGTGGAAAAAAACCCGCCCCAAGCTGGCAGCGAGGGGCAGCCGGGGAGAAAGCGCAGGCACACATGCTGCGGGGCAAAGCCGCCCCAAAAAAACCACAGCTGGGGGGGGGGTCTGCAGCAAAGTTGGGTTCTCCTGTCAGGCAGTCTCTGCTGGATTTAGGCGTGGCTGAGCAAGCTGAAGTGGGATGATGAAAAGTGGGTTCTGCATTTCTAAATATAAAAAGAAATAGGCTGGGTTTGCTTTTGGGGAGTGCTTTGGTGGCAGAGATACAGTGTGGAAATTATGTGCTGTATCCAGATGTCCCAAAGGAAAACGGCAGAGCTCAGCCCTGCTTGTGTCTCTGCAGAACAAGCTGAAACTTCATTTGGAGTTTTGAATGTCAAAAAGGGGCTGGAGCAGCCCAAGCCCCTGCGCTGTGGAGGATGCCAAGCCCTGACCTGACTCCTAAGAGGATGCAATCACCCTCATGTTCATCAGACGACCAGGCTGGCACTGTCACGGGATCTGGCACTGTCCCTGGGGCAGAGGATGGCGGTGAGGGCAGGCAGGATGGTGCAGGGGTCTGTAAGCTGTTGTTATGCACAGCCAATGCCTCACTTTGAACAGTTCTTAATGCCCAAGAAAGGCCACCCTGCCCCAAGCAGTAGCTCTCTGCAGGGAGGGAGGCTTGTGCAAACAGCCACATCCCTCCAGGGACCTTTGTGCTGGTTTGGGGTGTTGAGGGTCACCACCCTGCCTGGCCCCAAACCTGTGCCCAGCTGCTGCTTTCTGCCTGAGACACCAACATCCTCATACAGCCTTCAGCTACTGCGCAGAGAGCCCCAAAGAGTGTCAGATCTGCCATAAACCAGAAGCCGGCAGTGATGGCATCGTGTTCCCATCTCCTCTCTTGAAATCTGGGTTTCGTCCACCTGTGTCCTCCATCCCCCTGATCAGATCCTGCACTTTGCAGCACCTCTGAGGAAAGCAGGACACGTACTCCATGTACTGCCTCCGCGACAGGGACAGGGGAGGAGGTGACAGTGCAGCACCTTCTCCATCACCTTGAAGAGAGGTGGGAAATGCCCCCTCCCAGCCCACCCAGCACATCCAAGCCTGGTCCATGCATGGGAGCATTTTCCAGATGCCAGTGTGTGTTTAAAGTTTAAAAAGATGAGCGGAAAAGCCCATGTCATGGATGCCTGAGCTAGAAGGAGTATTTCACCGTCCTGAGGGAGTATTGTCCCCAGAGCTGGCCAAGTGGATTTGCATGCTTAATTCCCACTAAGCATTTTTGGAGAAGTAATCTGATAAAATCTTCAACGTGCTGATAGCATAAACTTAATCGGGCGTCCCTCAGAAAAAGGCAGTGGCACTTCCAGCTCCCAAACGTGCAGACCAAGAGATGTGGTCGTCCGCCGTGACCGGGCTGGGTCCATCCCAGGCCAGAAGCCAGCGCTCACCATGCGCCACTGGGGAGAGATCAGCGCGGCCGGGCACAGACGGAGGAGAAGAAGACTTTTATCCCATTGTTTTTCCTTGTGATTAATCCATCTAAAGTGCTCCTCTGAGCGTAGCCAAGGGCAGTGTAAGAAAGAAGCAGTTTGAGCTTTGTGGGGCTTTTTTTCTTCTCCTTTTCTCCCCCCTTTCCAAGTGTGCTTTACAAACATCCTCTCCGCTCGCCCTCTGTATTTGCAAAACCGTCTCCTTCTGCCCATGGCTCCTGATGAAGTCCTTGCAGAGCTCCTTGTCCACCTCCAGTCTTTTCAGCACGTATTCAAATTAACCCTTTTGTCCCATTCACACCCCCTTTCTTTGGCGGATATTGTGGCTTTGCCAGCAGCGATCCAGCAGCGGCTATTCTAATGTAATTGCATTCTGGCAATGCCTTGAGAACCTGATCAAGATCATCCCGCAAGTTTAATCCCTCCAAATTACAAAATGTTTACTATCAATCACCTTTATGCAGCTTTATTTCGTGGGCTTTCTTCAAGGAGCGAGCGGGACGTGTGTGTTGCCAGAGATGCCCCTTCACGTCTCCAGCTGATCACCTCAATGGGACCAGAGTCAAATGGTCAAGGCCATATGCGTATGAAAGCCCGGGCTGTGCTGCCAGCTATTCTCTCTAGCTCTGCATGGATTTCACACTTTCTATCCTGTTAGGATGCCTACCATTTACTTTAGCGTTGATTTTTTATTCCATTTCTACGTCCTGTGTCATCTGGATTTAATCTAGTTAGCAGATTTTATGCCTAAAATTGCATTGTTAAAGGGAATTGTTTAAATGGGGACCGGTGGAGAACCCTGAAACCTTTGAAACCGGGGTGTCGCCCCGCCCAGCGCCGGCCACACATACCTCGACTGCTGCGGCCCTTGGCTTGGTGCGAGGGGCTCGGAGGTGGCTTTGCTTTCTTGAAAGCATCCATTGCTATTTTCAGAAGCACAAACAGATGCAAATGTCTCTGCAAACATTGCACAATGAGATGCAGGGAGAGGACAGCCTTTCAAAATCTCTGAATAGCCCTTCAAAGCAAGTCTAATTAGGGTAAGTAGAGGTAATAGGCCCACTTGCGTTTTTTACACTCGAATTTTTCCCCCCTCAAAGCCTGCAAGGCTCTTTTTCCCCTGTGGCTGGGGGGTGGTGGTATATACCCTCTCCCATTTGTTTGCGCTAACAAATGTAGAGATGAAGAGAAGGGGGAGAGGTAGAAAGGCGGGGGGGGGAGAGGGGGAGAAGAAAAATCAATCATTTGAAAAGTCTTCTCTGTTAGTTTTTTTGGTGGCTTTTCCTGGTGAGATAGATAGCGGCAGAGCCAGCAGCATCCTGGCTGGGGCCGGGTGTGGGGCAGGCACCAAAGCAGAGCCTGCAGCTCGTGTCATGTGGAACTTCAGTAAGTGAAAAAGAAAAGCAGAAGGTATGGGCTGAATACTTGGGTAAATCAGTAATAGAGCTAAAGGGCATATGCCTGTAGGGAATATGTTGGCATAAAAGAGCTTTAAGAGGGGCCATTCATACTGACAAAGGGAGATTTGAATTGCTGCCTTCACAATAGCATGAAAGGATGGGCTTGGGGTGTTCTGAAACAAAGTGGAAATCATACTGCCCTGAACGGCTCTAATAAGCTTTTAACTATTTTACATTATGGCATTACCTCCTTTTTTTTTTTTCTTCCCCTTCTTCTTGTGAGCCGAGTGCCAGCCCCACTTAGAAGTGTGATTTATACTTTTTTCTTCACGGTAACTTTGGAGGAAAATAGATGGGAACTGAAAGGCAGTAATTCAGCTTTTTCAAGACAAGGAGGGGGAAATGCCATCATTTCTGAATGTCCCAGAAAGCACACCAGTGCGCCGAGCTCCCCGGCCGCCGCCGGCAGCACCCTCGCACGTCTGGGCCGGGGATGCAGGCTCATCACATCAACCACCCGTCTAATTGTGCTCATTAGCAGCCCTGCAATCAGGCAGATATCGCTGTGCACTGACACTCGGGTTACTGCACTGCGCAACTCAGGTGGGCTTCAGGGTGCACTCCAAACAAATAAAGATATTGCTTGGCAAAACCCCCCAACATTCACTGTCGGCATAGATTCAGCATCTCAACTTGTATTTGGGGGGCTCGGGGGGTTGCAGCTCCCACTCCTCGCCTGGGAAGGAGGCAGTTGCCCGGCCTGTGTGTCGGGAACCGCGCTGGCTTTGTGTGCGCTGGGGCTCCCTCCCCAAGCTCCCCCCAGATGGTGCGATCGCACGACTGCACTGTTAAAATAGAGCTCGTATAGACAATTAGCCAATTACTCACTCTGTCACTGCACTTTCTTCTTGTAACTGAGATGCAAACTGGACTATGTCTTCTTTGGTAGCTTCATTCATCGGCAGCATTATTTAATGACACTTTTGTCAGCTTTGGGTCTGCCCAAAGATTTCTGAACGTAGCTTTATGAACCCAGAAAGGGCGCCCCGCGGAGTGAAAGCGGACTTTGAACCTACAGACGATGCTAAAGACAATGAATTTCCCAAAGTCAGGGAAAGAAATCCAGAGTGTGGCTACCACAGGGCATGTGGCTCAGTCCCTCATTGTCAGCAGGAGTGGCCACGGGGAGAATAGCCCAGTAGCCAAAGGGGCTTGAGCACATGGATCCATGGACCACTTTCTCTGCGTAGATATCTTAGAAAAAGTATCACTGTAAGTCAGGATGTTGCTGGGTCTTTTTAAAGGTGGGAGGGTTGGGCAGTTGGAACAGCTGTTTTGGACCAGTATGTCACTCAAGATCCTCTCTAAGACTGGCCAAAATTAAGTTTTGTTTGCTTTGATGGGTCTTTGTCTCAGCCCACAGTTTAGCTTCAGTACAGCTGTGCAGAGCCGCAGCCACAGGACTAACACCGTGGAAACATTAAGGGAGAGAGCTTTGGTTTTGCTCCCGGCATTTTTCAGGGAAGAACAAAAATTTGCCTACTGCCTAATGAAGGAAACTCCATCCTTCCACATAACGTTTCTTTGAAATGGGATAATGCTTTTATTATCAATAATTTTTTGGAACCAAGCATTATTAGTGTCTCTGAAGTTCAACCCCATACAGGTGCATGGATGGCTCCTGGGTTGTCTTTAAGAAAGAAGGAAAGAAGGGTAGAGAGAGGACGAAAGGAAGGCAGGGAGAAAGAGAGAAAGGGAGAAAGGCAGAAAGAGAGAGAGAAAAAGAGAGCGAGTGAGAAAGAAAGAAAGAAAGAAAGAAGAAAAAAAAGAAAGAAAGAGAGAGAAAGAAAGAAAGAATGAAACAGAAAGAAAGGAAGGAAGAAAGGAAGAAAGAGTGAGTTTCCGTTTGTTTCCTTCTGGAGGGTAGAGTTTCTATGGGATTTATCTTGTGACTCCTCCGAGCTTGGTTAGAGTGAGGCATGCACTGGACATACACACTCACACTCCAGCCCAGGGTGTACACAGTCACCACCACCTTCCCTCAGCTGACAGCTCCCCTCCCTGCATCCCATATGGTTCCCTGCCTCACCCGGTATCCCAACAAGTGCTTCCCGGGAAAGCAGTGCAGGTGACAGCCGTGCTGGTGACAGGTAGCCCCGACCTTTCTTCCCTGGGACCACAGACCTCATTAGCTGCCACTTGATTTATCAAGAGGGCATTATGGCTTTGGGAGCTGACATCTTTTTGGATTGCAAATAGGAGAGGAGGAAACTGTACCCTGTGAAAAGATTGATTAAATACTAATTAACCTCTTTTCTTAGATAATGAAAGCACTTCAGTGAGCTGGATAAACACGATGCGCATCAGTTGCTCTCCTGGCCAAGCAAGAGGTAATTGAGAGAGCAATATCCATTACTGGTGTTGTGACAGGAAGGGTTTTCCTTTCAGATTACAAAAGACTTGTTGCAGGAGAGATGGTACTCAAATAGGAAAGGAAAAAACCCCCAACCATATTCTTTTATCTCAGGAGTTAAATCCCTTCGGTTTGAATACTCCTATCAGTGAAGTAGAAAAACTTCTGCATTTATACCTGGGGATCGGCAAGTGAAAAAGTAGAAAAAGTAAATCAAGGTCTTCGGCTTTGAAGGGAGGGATTGACTCAGCTGCACGTAGTTGCTGGTTTTACTGGCAAGGTCTCTAGCTTTTCTAGGTTCTGAGCAAAATAACGTATAAATAAATATTGTCTATTTTCTGTGAATCCCAAAGACCAAACTGGAAAATCACAGGTGAAGAGGTGCTTTTTCTGGTCCATGTTAAATTTACCTCTGAAGGCAATGCGCCGTTCTTCCACACAGAGAGCAGTCTTGCCTAGAAGGATATTGCTTCCTCAAAAGTGAGTATTTTCAAGGAGATATCCAGGTGGGAAAGGACTGTTTAGGGCAGCTTGATCAACTTTTACCTGCCATTGGTGACTTTCCTTATTTCTGACCCTGCCTTTGAGCCTCTCTTTACCGTACATTATCCTGACGGTCAGCATGGGGAGTCCAATACACAAATGACCCCGCTGGGAATTTTGTCTTCTTCCATTTGCTTTGTAACATTTGCCTTCTCTGTTTGGCCTCATTTATCTAAACTGAAATGTTTATCAAGGACCCCCAGAACTTTTGGTTCCCCACAATAGGGACAGGGACAAACTTCTAAGTCCACGGTGTCCCTTGGCTACGTCTCTTCTCCTGCCACCATGAAAAGTGGACTAACACCATCTTAGGTTTGGGATTTGGTATTTTCATGCTTGCAAATGTTGTCTTTCTCCAGGCTTCTCAATGAAAACTGCTAGTTGGAAAAGCACAATGATCTTCCAGGTTTGTGCTGGGCTGTGGATGCCAGGTGCTGGCATAGACAGTCCTGCTGGAGGTACTCCTGGGTATGATTTTATAAAGATTGCTGACACCTGCCATACAGAGAGGAGCAGAACAAGTGTTTTGTTTGTAAAAATAAGTCCAATTAACTCCTACAGATGGAACTTAATCCATTATTTGTGCAACAAACCATTAGGGTCCATAATCACCTTGGACTGCCATTAGACAGCTTTAAATGCTTTCCTAGAAGGCAATTTTGTGAAATCTTCAGGTGAAAAAAAAAAAAAGATTATCCTGGAATGTGTAGAATGTAATAATCCAAGAAAGAGACAGTGAAGTCCTGAGGACTCTGCCAAATCCCTGTCTGGGAAATAGAGGCATCAGTCCCCTCACATGCTTCAATTTGTAATTAAGTACATCTCACAGGCATGAAGGAAGGGTGGAAGGGACCATGCACTGACACAGGCTGGTCCTTCCCTGAAGCACAATGAATCTCCCGGGTGGAAAGCAAGGGATCAGGGGGTTGAACAGTGCAATGAAATGAATGAGCCCAGAGCAGGGATGTTAGTGAGACACTCAAAGCATTTTCTTTCTGATTACTGCATTAGGAAGCCACATTTCTGGACTCAGTTTCAATACTTGCATTGGCAGAGTGTATACAAGACTACATCTGTGGATCCTTATTCATGATTACTCAAAGACTAAACCTAAAATCTTCTCTAAAAGTCTTGCTTTGACAAGTTTTTACTCTAGGCAGAGGTATGCTGCATGCTCCGTCCTACTCACTGTTGCCAAAGCCCTACTGACCTTTGCTGTGTGTCTGTAGAGACATAGTGAGTAAAATAAATGGGGTAGGGGCTGAGTGGGAAGCATTTCTTTTACCTTTGGAGTCATGCACATGGCGTGGAGAAGGGTGGCATCTCTATCCCAGCCTCTCTAATGTGATATTTCATTTTCCTTTTCATACTATCAGAGCTTCCTAAGATCTTCTATCAGTGATATGAGTGGTTCTAACAGATGCTGCTGCACAGTCACACAGAGGCAAAAGTGGGAGACCTGAATAACAACGAGTGCTGTGCCAGCAGCATTTCCACGCTGGCAGAGAAGAGCATTATCCATTGGGAAGAGTCTTTTCACTCTTGTCTAGTGGATCTTAAACTGGAAGACTGACAGCTGAAAAATAATAGTGATGATAATGGAGGAGCATTGCTCGGCGTGTGGAGCCTTGGTCTGCGCCAGCAGTGCCTCACGTGAGCCCTTTGCCATCTCTCCTGGGGGGACAGTAACCCCAGCAGTGGGGGTGAAAGCCCTGTTTCCAGGGGGCATGGCTATTTCATCCCCTCAGCTCGGCCCTACAATCTTCATTGCCCTGGGGATTCATAGCAGGGCTTTTAAAAGGACCTGTTACCTCACCGTGGCTCTGTGACATCTGTGGGAGCTTCAGGAGTTTTGCACATTGACTATTTCGCCTCTTGGTTGAGGAGGAAGGCAGAACTGGGATTAGCTGTTCATAGGCACTACTACGGGGCTACTGGGCATAAAACTGGTTTTAACAAGTCAGCTAATTTGTTAATCTGGATTTTAAAAGCTTCTAGCAGTGTTATTTGAAGACTATAAAAAGAAAAGATAGGCAAAGTATCAGCTCAAAAGATAGGCAAAGTATCATACTTTGAGCTGTATTATTTTGATATATTATTGATATATATTATTGATATATATTATTGATATATATTTGATATATACTGTGCAGTATTTTGCATCTCTGTTCTGCTCACATACAGTGCAGTCAGTAAATCTGCTTGGTCCTTAACAGCTCTGCTTGTCCAGATAATTTCTTTTAATTGCATATGCCACCAATGAAAATGCTCCTGAAAATTAGTTCTCACCTGCTTCTGCTCTGATAATCTCTACCTACTATACAACTCAGTCTTAATGGAGCATTTGATCCCCAGAGATCTATAATTATAGTATTAGGTTTCATGTGCTCAGAGGTAGGAGCACAGACTGTATTTCACAGATCATGTACAGAGTAAAATCAAAATATACGACAGATTGACGCCCAATAATGAAAATCCTTCTGAGGATGCTCTTGTAAGAACGAAACCCTAAGCATCATTTGAGCCTCACCACAGCAGGGATGACACTAAGTAGGGCACCACATGGCATTGAAACCACTGAAAATGCTTGTTATCTAAAACCTGTACAGAATTTTGGATTTGCAGCTATTTGCTCACTTGTAGAGCTCAGGTAATTCACAGAGAATCTCCAGAGCTTCAAATCGGTTGGAAAAGGCTGAAACAGAGAAGCTCCAGCTGCTGTGGGCCCTCTCATCAGAGCACACAAGCATCTTGTAGCTGGTAGGGGACTGTTCCCCATGGTGAGTCCCAGCAAAGAGAAAGTGGGATAATCCCGGCTGTGTTTCGAGAAAGTCCGTGCTGGAAGTCTGTCTCCCAGCTAGCAAGGATTCCCTATCAATGGAGCCATCTCAGACTTTCTCTCCTAACTAAAAGGGAATTAAGAGAGACCTGAGGACTTGCAAAACCTCCTGGCAGAGGGTCCCTAATGCTTGCATGCCCTGGAGGTGATTGAATGGATCCAACAGGGATAAAGGATTACCAACACCTATTAGCAGACGTATGCAAAAATGCATATACATACATGCAGTGTGGTGCCAAGATTACAATTCAAGATTCTGTTTCAGTAACTTCTGAAATCAATAAGGATCTTGCCCCTGGTTTCAGTGGGACTGAGACTGCTGCATGTTTATGGATATTTTTTACCATGGAACAAGCTGATATTTCCAAAAAATTTGCTAATGTTTTCATCAGTTTTAATTCACCTATATTTTTTCCCCCCATACTAATGCAAGGAGGTGATTTTAGTGCGATTAAAAATAGCTGCCTGTTTCCAGTCGGGGAAGCCTGTTCCAATTCACCAAACTATTCTTTTGATAAAAATAAATACAAACCCCCTTGTTGTAAACGGGGGTGCACGTTGGTCCTGCAGCCTCTGAATATAGGCATTCCATCTGTCCTGGTGGCAGATTTGTTCAACTATGTCTGAACCTATCACCGCTCGGGGGAAAAACTGTTCTCTGACTCATGTTAATGTATGAATCTAATTGTATCCTCACGCAGTTTGCAGCTTTCATTGCCCATTAGGAACATTAACATCATACACTGAGTCCTGGTAGATGTATGGTCTTTATATACTGCATAATGTCCACAGATCTCTGCTGGCAGCTAAGAAAACACAAAAGAATAGAGGATATTTTGAAGTTTTGTGGAGTTTTTTTTTTTCTTTGAGATTGAAGTCCAGTGTCTTGGGACCCAGTGACTTTAGATGACCTTCCGCCTCCATGGACTGTACTAAATTTCAGCCCCTGGAGGCTCCTCCATACAAAACCTCCTGGCTTTCAAGGGCAGGTGCAAGCAAAGCTTCACTGCGTCACAGATCAAGACCTGTTACTGCCAGAATTAGATTTCACAAATCTCTTTTATTTAACAGGACATCATTAAGGAGCTGCCCTATACTGGTTGATGGTGCCTTTAATTAATATAAGTATTATGCTGCTATTAGGATTTCCAAACAATAACATTTCCTTTTCAGCATTTAGAGTTACTGAGAAGCAGAGGTGGTGTGTGTCTGTAGAGACATGCATATGAAAACTGTGTTAAAGAAACATATATCTATATTGCAGGCACAGGCACTCAAAAAGGAGGAAATGCTGACACTGAAGTGTCTGTGCAAATTTAATTTGGCTCTTCTCCTAATTTTTTTCACAATATTATGATCCCAAATTACATTTTTGATAATATCTCCACCTTCTTCAGTACACAGGAGGGCTAACTTTCAGGCAGAGATTTTGCCTCTGTGATGAACAGCTTCTCAGTGTTCTGTCTGATGCTTTCAGTGTTTGCCCTCTGCCTTTTTCCCTGCACAGTGTATGATTACGTCCTAAAGAATTTCCGCCTGGGATTTTACAGCAGCTCTGAGCACCTGAGTGCTCTGAAAGTTGTGCTTAATTAAATCATTAAATTCACTGATGACGTGAGGAGATGGTGGTACCCCATTTTTAGAGATGGGAAACTGAAGCATAGAAAAATGAAAGAAAATTCATTCCATAATCCTTGGCAGTCCCACCAGAGATGTGTAGGAAGTGACTTATTTGGGCTTGTACAACACCATCCATCCAGGCACTCACCCTTTTTCCCCACAAACACCCCGTTAACTGCACATACAGCTCCAATCCACCCATGTTTTGGAGATGGCTGCAGAGACATTTCTGAACTGCCTCATTGCCCCCACAAAACAGGGCAAAGAGGATAAAACTGTTGCTTTCAAGGGTCTGTGTGCCCAGTGCAATATGGGATTGTTGAACAATGCTAAAGAGAGGGAATAGGGAGTCAGGGAGAGTAGAAGCCCTTCAGCAAGTAGAATTTCGGGGGTCAGAGGTCTCCCTCCTTACACACAAATACAGGAGAAAGGAAAGTGTGGGATTTTGCAGAAGTGGAGCAGATTTCCTGGAGGCGAGAGTATTCTTGGCACCTCCAACCTGTAGCTGAGAGCCAGAGCTATGCCAGAGCTGCTGCTGAGACCATGAGATGCATCTTTGGCCACCCTTTTTCCTCTCCCTGCATGTGAGCGAGCCAAAGAGCTTCCAGTCCCACCTTGTAACTTGAGAAAAAAAGGACCAGCTCATGCCAGCCAAATTCTGCCAGTGTTGGAAGTTCAGGAAAAGCTATGAGCTCTGTACCCTGCTCAGGGCTGCAGCACCTTCTCCTTGCCCCAAAACTCCCAACACCTTCCAGCTCTCGCTGTGAACCATGGCAAGGACAGCCCGAAACACCAGCCCTGCTGGTGTCACCACTCTGCTCCTGTTCTCTGCCTGCATCTCCTGAACAGGGCTCTAATCCCTTCTCTGCAAGACTTGGGGGCCAGCAGATGTTTGCAGGTCGCTGCACGCGTCTGTGGCTAGTGGGTGTCAGAAGTGCTGGCTGCTGCTTTGGGGTGATCCCTTCCCTTCCACCCCAGTCTCCTCCTGGGGAGCGAACCCCTCGAGTGTAAGAAACAAAACTCCAGAAGCGCTGCTGAAATTCAGTACAAACGTTAAAAATTTTATTTACAGGGTAAAGTATGATTTCTTAAAAAAAAACAAACCAAAACAAAACCCCCACTTTGATAAGAGGTATAATAATAGAATAAAGCTCTTTATGTACAAAAATACAATTTTCATATGAATGAACATCTTGAATAAATTAAACCGCTCTCTGGTCCAGTCGCTGAATACCCCGTGTCTGCTCCCACTCTAAAGCAGGCCGGCCGCGCTGGGGGTCAGCATCTATAATGCATGAGCCCCTCTGCTGTCCGCCGGGTGCGGGGTCCCATCGGGGCCGGTGCTGGGACCCCCGGGAGGGGCTGAGCCGCCCCGGGGCAGGGCCGGGGAGACGCGCTGAGCCCCGCGCTGAGCCCCGGGCCGCATCGGCCCCTTAAGCCTTTTCATGGCATTGTCAGGGCGTTCAAACCAAATTTTCATGCTCGTTTTTCTTCGCTGGAGAGCTACAAATTGTAAAATTGACTTTTCACCTCGTCTGCAGCAGCAAATCTGTCGCTTTTCTTCTTCCCAGTTTTTCGGATTGGCTCGGGAGGCGAGGCGGGGGTCGGGGGGAAGAGGCTGGGGGGGAAGTGATGAAAAGTGCAACGGGACGAGCCCCCCCCTCCCTCCTCCGCCGCCGGCCGCGGGCCGGGAGCGCCGGGCGGTGCGCGGGGGGC